>CAIGQV010018081.1:3300806-3314947 GCA_903798115.1 Danio jaintianensis | reverse complement strand
TAGGTGTAGACCTTAATAACTGAGGGTTGGGTTTAGGGTTGGGGTAGGTGTAGACCTTAATAAATGAAGAGAGTTGGGTTTGCTACCTTCAGCTGTACATTACTAAAGAGAAGCTGTCATTTCTACTTCAGGCAAACTACATAAAATGAGGGAGGAGTCACTTTTGTGTGGACTGTAGTAAAGTTCACCTCTAGCTTCATCTTTGAGCCTCTGCACTGAGACCAGCAGAGACTCCTTCTCGTCCAGTTCACTCTCCAGGAAAGCGTTCCTCTCAATCGCCTGGTTCAGCCTCTGCTCAAAGTCCTCAAGAGACGTGATGGTGGCCCTGCACAAACCAAGCCCATCAAAATGAACACTTTGTCCTCTTCAGCATCACTGGGATCGTGTCAAAAAGTAGTCCAGTTATTCAGGGTCAGGTCATTTTAGAAAGACAAAATGAGAGCGTCTCCGTACCTCTTTGCTCTCTCCAGGTCGTCGTTGGCCTGTTCCAGCTCTCTGACATATTTGTGCAGTTGTTCCTTGATGCCGCGTGTTTGGAGCAGGTCGTCCTCCAGCATGGAGATCTGCTTATAGCTCTGTGCATACTGCTGCTCCAGTTTCTCCTACAGCCAGAGACACAGGGGAGACACTGTCTGAGTCAACTACCTCATCAACAATATTCAAAAACGCTTGAAGAAAACATAGCAGTAAAAAGAATATTTGCAGAAACAATCAAACCGCATTTAACATTGTTCTCTATGCTACGAATTCTACTGTCCTATCCAAACACAATGTTTTTTGTGTTCTTGTATTAAAACCTAATCAAGAGCATGTGACCTACCACCATTACCACCTTAGAGGAACACTCCACTAATTTTACAAGTCAACTAGAGTTTAACAGTTGAGTTGCCATTTTTGAATCCATTCAGCCAATCTTAGGGTCTGATGGGAGCACTTTTAGCTTGGCATAGCATAGATTATTGAATTGGATTAGACCATTAGCATCTAGCTCAAATTGATATAAAAATTTCGATAATTTTCCCATTTAAATCTTGACTCTTCTGTAGTTACATTGTGTACCAAGACTGACGAAAAATGAAAAGTTGCTATTTTTCAAGTCGATAAGGCTAAGAATTATACTCTCATTTCGGCGTAATAATCAAGGAACTTTGCTGCCATGCCATGGCTGCAGCACGTGCAATATCACACAGTGCTGTTACCTAGTTACCTAGCGCAGCACTATTTTCAGGTGCAGCTAATTTCATTTAAAGAAAACAGCACATTTTTGCTTTAGACCAAAAAGGGGTATTTACAGCATGGTGTAATAAATAAGGTATTTTGAACCTGAACATTCACAGGCACATTCTTGAGACAACTGAAAGTTACATGGACCCTTAATGCATACAGGGGGTGCAATCCCACCAGAATCAGAGACATCATGTAGCTCAGACATTAAGTAATTACATCCAGTGACATGCTTATAGCAATGGATTCATTTTTCTTTTCTTGCAACAACCACAACAAGCCAGCCTTAATTACCCAAACAGCAATTTTGACTTATTTTCTGGTTGAACTGTCACTTTAATGAGAAGCTCGAGAAACTGAAAAAAACGGTGCACATGGCTCTCTTCCCGACTTCAGTAGGTAACCTACTTTATCCACCCCATTTCTTCTAGTCTAAATAAGTGTATTGTTTGGGGCCAGGGCAAAATAATGAGTGTCCAAATGAATGCAAGATCAGTGGGCAAAGGCTAGCACTGCGTTTCAGAGAATGCAATCATATGATCAGGCTTTCTGGGAAAGCAACAACCAGTCCGATCACATTAAATTGGAATAATGTAATATAATATAAGCAAGCAGGCTAAATATAAGCAAGCAGGCTAAATCTCTGAACTGTGTTTACCCTAAACCCAAGTCATTAAGAAGGTATTCCTGTCAGGGTTTTAAAGGTACAACAGTGCTATAAGTAAACTTTTCTGCTGAGCCATTAGCCTTCTATTTTCTTCCTCTTCATCCTGACATCCAATTACAGCACACTCTGGATTAACAGAGACCCTCGACAGCTCTCTCGCTGGGTAATGCTGCATCTCAACACACTGGGATGTTGTTCTTGAAAAAGCACAGCAAATACACTGCTGATCTTCGAGAGATAAAACACCACATTAAACGTGTGTAAAGAGAGCTCTGCTATTAGGTGCTTTTGTACCTATAGATGGGTCAAACTGTACACGTCTTATATCCAAGATGTCTACTTTCTAAATGTGACCATCCCCATCAATGGACCTCTTTAGTCCATCTAAGGACCATCAAGGCCAATAATGGGGATTAATCAGAATCTTTTTCATACTCAAGCCATCTTTTTTGCTCTTCATGTTCCTACTTCAAGCCATTCTTTGATGTCATCAATCCATCTTCTTGCTGGTGACCATGAACCACAAAACTAGTCTTACGGGTCAAGTTTTGGAAACTAAGACAGATTTAAACATCATCTGAAAGCTGAATAAATAAGTTTACTATTGATGTATGGTTTGTTAGGCTAGGTAAAAATGGTACACATCAAAATGGTCAAGGTACAACTATTTGAGATTGTCGAGATACAACTATTTGAAAATCTGAAAATCTAGTCAAAGTTTTGGCAGATTTATGGTAGGAAATTTACAATATGTCTTCATGGAACTTCATGGACTTGGAAGAATGTATTTTTGGCTATTCCCACAAACATAACCGTGCAACATAAGTACCTTTAAGTCTTCTGTCATTTGTTATAAATCACCTCGGGTGTTTACACCAGCATTGTACCTTGCTTAAGATGACTTGGTAGATCCTGGATCTTTTATTCATGATAACAGATCTCTGGCTAATTTTGTTCTTCAAACAAGTTTGCGAATGAGATTAAAACTTCTGGATGAATTTATCTAAGATTACTGTGTGTGCTTGTGTTTGTTGTGAACAACAGATCCATCTATCTACCCTCAAAATCATGATCCTCAATGATTAACTACATCAAATCACCCACATATTTGCAGTTAGCGCTGTGTGTTCATGACACCCGTAAATTAGATATCATTCCTTCACAAAATAATCTCTCAATGAGAATACTGGCCATGTCTATTATCGTACATTCTCAAAAATTGTACTAAAGCTGGTGCGCTACCTTTACAAAGTTTGCGTCTTGCAAACGCAATTATTGATTTTCAAATCTTCAATAATCAAGTCCAGACCCCAGATTTGGTTGTTGATCTGAACAAGCGGACAATGCCAAATAAATGTGCAAACAGTGTAAAAAAAAAAAGAACACCACAGCTTTTGGCCATTTCCAGATGAAGTTAATTAAAAACAATTAAACAATTAAACAGTAGACTTTGAGAACTTGAAATTTCTTCAGACACTACAACAGCAGCACAATGTTGTCATGCAAAACTCAAAATCATCACAAATAATAAATTCTAAATGTAAAAACTATAATATGTTTTAAATTCAGTTAGGTCTAGAGAAGCCCACTGCTGTCCTACCTTGAGTATGTCTACCTCGCTCTTCAGCCTTTGGTTCTCAGACTGCAGGTCTCGGATGCGGTGTTCAGCCTGACCCAGCTGAGCCTCCAGCTCGGCCTCCAGCTCCCGACTGCCCTCCTGAAACTCCTGCAGCTCTTCCTGAGCATCATGACAACTGCAAACATGAAAACACAAATCACACGTCAGCGACCATCCGGAGCTGTGGCGGCACATTCATCACTTAAACTATGCAATGCAAATTGACACCAAGACTGCAACAAAGAGCAATAAGCATTTAGGCCCTGACAGCTGGTGCTATAGAAGATAATGAATTACATGTAATCACTCAGTGCTCTGGCCACTCAGACTGGCAGCTCTAGGACCAAAAGTAACACCTAGATTAATACAGAAAAACTTTCATAGTGATAATTCACCCACGAATTTAAATGTCATCACTATTTACCCACCCTTTATGAGTTTCTTTCTTCTGTTGAACACAAAACATGATATTCTGAAGAAAGCTGAAAACTTGAAACCATTGACTTCCACAGTATTCGTTTTTACTACTATGATATACGGGTTACAAGTTTTCAGCTTTCTTCAAAATATCATTATTTCTTCAACAAACTCAAAAAGGTTGAAACAAATAAAGGGTGAGTAAATGACAAAAAATAACGCAGATTTAATAGTTCAGAATTTCGACAGACAGAATTTAGTAGTTCCAGTTGTCTGATAGTCAGGTTTGCTTCATGCCCAGAAATGATGCATTAAATAAGAAAAACAAAACATCTATACTGAGAAATATACTCAGTTTGAGCCAAGGGTCAGGGGTCATAGGCCGGGTGGAGATGAATAGAGGGGTCTGTTGAAAGGAAATGAGCTCAACAGAATGAATGTACATATGGTCTTGTTTTTTTTTTTTTAGAAAGCATTTCGGAAGACTGTTAGACAAGACACTTCCCTTTAATCCTGGTCCCTTCCCCCAGCCTCCTCCTGTCATGTGCAGAGGAAACCTTAAATCTGTCACCTCCACACACCCTGCTCAAAAGAACAGACATGTGCGACCCATGTCAATGCAAACTATTAAAACACTGTTCTGTCCTTAATGAAGTTGGAGGCATTTAATACTACCCTTTAAAAGAAGTAAGATTTATTTATAAATGTATACTTTTATTTAGCAAGTATCAATTTGGTTAAAGACACTTTTAGCAAAGATGTATATTTGCATTCACTATTACTTTATTTTTAAAATATATTTATTATCTGTTTTTTGTCCTGTCTCTGTAATTCTGTTGCACTGTAGAAGCTCTGTCACGAAAACAAATTCCTCGTATGTGTGAACATACCTGGTAATAAAGCTCTTTCTGATTCTGATTCTGACACCCAAACCATCACTATTTACTCTCTCAAGTGGTTCTAAACCTTTATGAGTTTCTTTCTTCTGTTGAACACTAAAGATATCATGTAAAAACCTGAAAAGCTTGACTTCCATAGTATTTTTCTTTTGTATTTTATCTACAACTGAAGTCAGTGGTTACAGGTTTGTTCAACAGAAGACAGAAACTTAAAGGTTGATTCAAACGATGAGAGTTTTCAGTTGAGTGAACTAGCCCTTTTAGATTGAAAATATATATGATGTGACCAAAGTCTTCAGTTAAAAAAAAAAAAAAGAAAAAAAGCTTTTATTTTGTACTTTCCCACTGAAACACTGAAAACGCTTGGCATAAAAATATTGAGAAACAACATCAATCAGAATGTTTCTTGCATATTAAATCAGTATACTGATTTCTAAAACGACGTACAACACTAAATACAGGAGTAAAGACACTGAAAATTCTACTTTGCAATCACACAATTAACCTATACTTAAAGTCAAATGTTAACCTGATGCAGTTAATGTTGTTATTCCTCGATATTACACTTAGTCGTATATGCAGTAATTGCAAACATAAGTCTTAATTTGAAATTTAATCATTTTCTTTCTGCAACACTTCACATTTATCAGCTACTACAGTTAAATAACAACAAAATTCACAGGCAGTATCTTTGTGTATGATATTAGCAAAGAAAATTATTTTACAAAATTGGAAGTCAGATCACGTGCCGGTCTTCGAAACCTGGATTAGGAGCTTAAGTTTTGTGTTGCCCATGGAAGAAATGCGATATGGGATGGCAAACAAACAAAACATATTTTTTTAAATCTGGAACCCAATTATGTTTTATATCAGTAATGCTGGCATAACTCATTATAGGTGGGATTGGTTCGGCATATGTCGAGTGGTGGAGCCTACACATTTCTCTGTAAATTATTTTTATTCTATATTTAATTCTATTTTGTTCTCTTATGCTCTCTGGATGATATTGTAATAGGTTGTGTCCGACTATTTGTGTATTGTGAAATGGCCTGTTTTTTCTTTTTCTTTTGTTCTGTTTATGTTATTTTTTATTTTCTTATGCTAAAAACAATTTTAAAAAAAATTAAAAAAAACAACAAATGTCAGTAAATGGAAAATCTATTTGTGCCCCTTTCAAGTGAGTTAAAGGGTCTTATTTAAAGGCAGACTCATGCATCTAACTATTTCCAGGAAAGTATTTTTTTGTGCTTCCTCAGCAGGAAATTCCTGGGATTTGGAGAACTTCCTGTGCTCCGCCAAGTCTTGGGGGCAGTAAAACCTCAGTGCAGGAGGACCATGTGCACGTGTTCAAACAGTGTAGGAGGTCAGAGTAAAACAGACAGAGACCACCAGCAGACAGACGGTCAGCATTAGTGCCAGCAGCAACTGTGAGTTCTGGTTTAGATCAGAGAGACACTCTCAGGCCTCTTTTCGTCAGGAAAAAACCACCACCACAGTCATAACTGAAGAGAACTAATCAGTACTTTCAAAGGAATAGTTCGCACAAAAATGAAACATTGTCATAGTTTACTTATTTGTTCTCCTATGGATGTCAAAAGGATGCTTTCTCCCAACATTCTTAAGAATATCTTGTTTTGTATTCAACAGAAGAAAAATATTCATAAAAGTTTAGAGCCACTTGAGAGTGAGGACATTTAAATTTTTAGGTGACCTGTCTCTTTAAAGCCTACTTTGGTTAGGTATCTGTGACTGACTGTTGATTTATTTCAAGTTTACGATCATATCATATTTTACAATAGTCTATATATATTTAAGCATTCCCTTGAGTCATCCTTATTACAGAGCTGCAAAATAAATAATGCACTTTACAGCATGACAAAAATCAAAGGATAACATAATTCAGAACAAGATAAAAACACTGTTGGAAAGAACACGTATATATTCCTGATGTATTCCCCATTACATAAATAGTTAATTTTGAACAAAATAAAAGTTAAATAATATATTCTGCAGCTCCATACATTTAGTGGAATTTTATAATTCATATATTCATTCATTTTCTTTTCAGCTTAGTCCCTTTAATAATCAGGGGTCGCCACAGCGGAATGAACCGCCAACTTATCCAGCATATGTTTTACACAGCGGATGCCCTTCCAGCTGCAACCCATTACTGGGAAACAATTCATATATTATAATATATAAATTTCAAATTATAATTAATATACATTTCAGTACACAAACAAGTGAACATTAAACCCAATTAAGCATAGCACATTTTCCACAAGGATCTATAAAATAAAATAAAAGTACTTCAAATGCTTTAAGGGGAAAAATGGTTCCACCATTTAAAAAAAAAAAAAAACTTCAAAGTCTGTCATAATAAAACCCAAGGCCACAAAGAAGAATATTGGGCTCCAAAAACAGGTGTTTTGCAGTTAAGGTAACGGCTACGGACATTTTGGCTATTCTTTGCCATTTCATTTATTTGCCAAACAAAATCCTTTCACAGACAAAAGTAAACAACAAAATCAAACAATTCTGCCCATGGATATCTCTTTTAACTTCCAATCACCCTTCTGAACTGGAATAATATACAGTAGAATATTTAGCCAAATTAAGGAGTAAAAAAAAAAACAGCAAACTAACCATGTTGGATTTGCATTCCCCTATATTTATGACAATGAGAAATGTAATTTGAACAAACAAACTCTTGACATCAAGTCTGACTATAAATTAACATTATGTTCCAAAAATGAGCAATTCTCCAAATGACACAGTCATGGAGCATCTTCACAAAGTTTCAGCAGCTCCCTTTTGTCAGGAACGCTGAAAGGCTCTGTGTGTTGTGGCATTTTCTCTGGTTTTCCATGACAAAAAAGTGCCACAACCGGCCATATTTACAGCCATTCATCACCTGCAAGGCTTGTGATTGTAGGTATGAGCACAGAAACAATCCTTATTGCTGCAGCCAGTTAAAGCTTAACTAAAACACTGTGGCCAAGCCAGGACTATTTTCCTAAAAAAATACCCCATAGCTTTTAATAGCAAGGTAAACCACACAGTGTTGTAAAAGCTCAGCAGTTCGCTATACTTAGAAGTTAATGACTTCAGCTTACCTCTTTTTGTATTTGAGAGACAAACACTTCCAGTAATCGATTTCCTCGTCTTTTGAGGAGAATTTTGGCATCATCTCTGTGTCCATGGTGGAGACCTGTGGAAGCAGATGGAGAATTGGATCAGTCCTGAGGGACACACAGAGCCTGTACTTAGCACTGCAGTTTTGTCCTGGTACAACCTCACAAACAGATCGCAGGCAAAGGGCTCTTGGTGCCTGTCCTCATTTGACTCAAGTCCAATAGCTTTTTTTTTTTTCATCACTTGGAGCTTCACCAGACTCACATGGTATACTTGGCCACTTTACAAGCTAACAGTGTTTCAGGTGGCAGCCTTAAGTGTTTAGTTTCACATTTTGTGATTTATTTTCTTTTTTTTTTTACACCAGACTTATTTAATTTATAGGGGTGGCAAAGACCAGAGTCCCCACAAAATGTTATTATCAAGACACTTGTTTTACGATTCAATATTATTGTGATTTTTAACATGTATTGTAATTTAATACCTTTTTCCAACTTCAACTATGTCCCCAAAGGAAAACATTGGCAACATCTGTTTTAACCAAACAGAAAAGTTTGTTTGGCTCACTTCAACACTTCAATGAAAACCTAACATAAATGTGTTTTTCTTGGTGACGCAACCATCTTTATTTTACTAACTTTCTACAAGCTGAAGCTCACTTGAAATAAGAAGACGAAAAAAGTTCTCACGGACTGTGGTTAATTCAATTTTATTATTTAACCAAATATTAGCAATGTATCAATACGGACATAGGTGTATCGATATAGTATTTCTGCAGAAAATATTGCAATACTATGCTGTATCAATTTTTTCCCCCACCCCTATTTATTTCAGTACTAAATTCAACCAAACTCTGAAGCTTCAACAGGTTTATAAATATATAATCCATATGCTGAATCCCTGGCAACTCTCTTCTTAAGCCCTCCCTAGTCTAGCTTGTATTTTTCTAACAAAGTTAGAAACGTTGTGTTATTAGCACTGATGAGATTACTGCCTCTCTGCGATGAATCACTTGATGTCTTCCGTATTTCTAATGCCTAGTTCACTCTACAGGATTTAAGTCCGATTTGCAAGTTAACAAGCTCGCCGACAGATCGGGCTGTAATCGGGGGAATTCTACGAGTGCTCGGTGCTCAGCGATCTTTATATGTTGTAACTGTTAACTAATGTAACTACTGAATGATGCATCAAAGAGGCTCACTCACTCGTCGCCTACACCTCGCATATAAACATCCAATATCTAGCATGCTAAATATTCCAGACCAGTCAGTCGACTCGACCCCACGTGGGGTTAGATGTAGTGATGAGCTGCTGCCCATGGCTGTTGTGTTCAGGAGCTCAACGGAAATCTCTTGGATTGGCCAGAATGGTCATCAATGCATCAATACTATTGTAAATGTGTATGAAGCTTGAATTATTTGGTTGTATGGACTTTCATATAAGCATTTAATGAACAGTAATGTTCCTCATTTCTGTGTTGTTATTAAAGTCTCTTAGGGTGTACTCACACTAGGCTATCTGAACCGTGCCCAGGCACATTTGACCTCCATTCCCCAGTTCGTTTGACAAGTGTGAGTGCTCCGAATCGGGCCCAGGCACTGTTCAGTTGACCGGCCCTGGCTCGGTTGGAAGAGGTGTGCCAGAGCGGTTGGGCATAATTTTTTTAATTATTCAAGAAAGTAAAAACTAACTTTCAGTTTAGCATGAAGCCATTATAAAGCTCAAAAGTGCAACCATTTATTACAGAAGCAAGATGGAGCAGCTCTTCCATATATTAAAAGCGTCCTCAGATTGAGATTAAATGGCTACAGACATTGTCCTTTTAAAAACATTAAGCACTCTTGGTTATTAATGTCTCTCTACAACTCACGCCTGACACTTTCATTCAAATTTCTTCATCATTGTCTTGTTTTGGGAGTCGGGACATCATTTGTTTGACCAGCAGCACAGAGATCCAGTGTCTTTCTGAAGCTTTCACTCAATTAAATCCAAATTTGTGTGCAATCACATTAGATCTAATGCGATGAAGAGCTGCAAACCGAAGCAATCCGTTTGGTTCAGCCTTGAGCCTCTTTCTGTGACCCAGCTAGAAGCAGACAAAGCTGTCCACTTCTAACAGTCAGACATATTCCACACATTTCTGAATTCTCCAGATTCTTCTCCATATTCTCAGGAGCGTCACATGTCATGAACCAGCGCTAGCCTACACCTTCTGCTGTTGAGTGATTATTCATACCAATTGACAAGCTAAGGCCCTGTTTACATCTGGTTTTAACATGCATTCATGTGATAACTTGAGTTCAGATTTTGTTGAGACCATTCCCATATTGTTTTGTCACAATCTACATCACTTTTGCAGAAAAAACGATTGAATATGCAAACTAGGCTTATGACTGCATCAAATGTTCTTGTTGCGATTAACTGAAGCTTTTTTTATCACATACAGTATTATCATGATATTGACCTAAGCTGCAAAAAAGGTTACTATAACAGGTATAGCAACAAAAACAAATACTAAGTGTATTGCTTTACATGTTCAGCGTAAATAAATGCTTTAAATGAAATTGCAAAAGGATTATAAAGCACAATAGGTGATGCTTTACAAAAAAAAAAAAGTCTCACTAGTAAATGCTAGTAAATGGATTAAAATGACAACAGTGAGAAAAAGCTAGACTTGTTACAATTACTACGCTAACATTAGTTTAAAAAAAATAAGTGAATAAAACTGTAATCAGATTACGACTACCGTCACTGGGCATTAACATCACCTAAGATTAATAAAAGCTTTAGTTTAGATTAGTTTAGTTAAATTAACTACTAAATATTGGAGCATTCTTTCACAGCGTTCATGTACAATGTGTTTATAAATGGTCACAGGATTTTCAATTATATATTTTTTTTTATATTTCAGCATATAGTATGCCATTAAGCTAATTAACCAATGACGTCTTTAAGTATTTGATGCTGTGATGATTACCACTGCAAGTGTAAACTGAATGTTCATAAAAAGCATCCTAAAAATTAAAATAATATATAATTATTAGCTGTATTTTGAATATCAATATTATACATGTTAATTATCACAATATATTGAATTATTGAATATCAGCATATGTCTAATACAAGCACACACTACATGGTTAAAAAATCCAAATGCATTTCAAACTTAATCTGGTGGACAAACTCAAAGCATTTCAGACATGTTTTCCCCTATGCTACGTTTTAGCATTGTCCAGTTTTGAAGGATTGAATAAAAAACAACACTTTATCCTAAAACATCTTATACAAGGTGTATTCACCCCCTATACTATTTTTACCTGACAGCAAATACTGGGTGTTTATTGGTAAATAAAATAGTTCTTTTCAGTTACTTTTACATTTCTTTTTGTTTGTTTTTTTGTATGCTGTTGTATTGATTTAGTATTCGTATTGTGATATTTAATTTAGGCATGGTATCAAAGTCAAAACTGCAATATTGTGACAACACTAGTAAATATATATAAAGAACAACAGTTCTCTGCCAGGTGGATTCATTGGGATTTGCTCTCCTGAGGGCTGTTGTCATTTCAATTGTTGTCATTTATAATGTCTTAAGCCACCATGCCAAGTTCCTCACCCCTCCCAAACGACCCCTGACTGTGAGGCCATCTGTCCGGCCACAGAGCGCCTGTCCTGCACCACAGGGCAGTGGGATGGTTCCTGTCTAATGCAATGTTTTCCACAATGCAACTTACGCTGACTACACACAGTCTGAGGTCCAGGGCAAAGGCCAGATTTTTTTTTTCTTTTCTTTCCAAGAATGACATGATTTCCAAAAACTCAACAGGACAGTGTGTGCTGGATTGTGAATTACAATATAAACAGGTGTCATATCCTCAACAATCTGGTGACATAACCAGCACAACTACTGAGGATAACGGATTTAAAGTAGTCTAAATAGGCTACCTTTTAGTGACGTACATACCTTGGTACAAGTTCAATTCATCTTTCGCTTTTACAATGTAGATTGTGTCAAAAGCAGCTTAAGATAGATGCGGTTCTAAAACATTGAAACTGCTTCAGTCCAGTTTTCACAGACAAAGTTCAGCTTAGTTCAATTCAGTGTAATGTGGAGCTGCTTTCAGCGGTAACATTTACAAGACCTAAACCAACTAAGCAAGTGGTGAGAAACAAACTTCACACATTGACGAAAGTGAAGGGAAAATATTAAGCCACCAAATATTAAATATGTAATAGGGTTGCACAATATATCACAAAATTATCATTATTGTGATAATAATTTATGCAAAATACGTATTACAGACACGTGTGATGAGTTACATTTGACCAATTAGATAGGGCCTTACTGTTTTTTATTCTTAACTCCCCTGTAGTTGCTGTTCTGCTATTGGCTCAAAGATGAACCCCGAGCTGAAAATAAATACTAATGGCGGGAGTCGAGACGAGAGGAAAATGACGGCCGCCAATCAGAATCAGAATATCTGTGGAGATTTTCCCTCATTAATAGTGTTTTAAAGGCTAAATGTTTGCACCTTGACACAGTTTTATTTAAAAGTCTGAATTAGAATTAATTGCATCTAAAAATACCTTGTAACTGTTTAGTTTAATATCGTTAAATAGATAAATTTAAAAACATAGCTTATAACAACAGCATTTTTCTAGGGGAATGTTATACCATTATCGCAATATTGAACAACAATATTATATTTTTACAGTATCGTGCAGCCCTAGTGTGTAACATAATATTTCACAGTTTATTTAGATATGATGACAGTAAATGTAACAGCAAGTCTACAAATGTAAACTGTAAAGTGCAACTAAATACAACAGTAGCTCTCTTTATTGTGAAACGAGCAGTTAAAAATGTAACAATCTAAAAGATATGTTAGAAACTGGTAGTCACTGACAACTACTACGGATGAAAATGGCCAACATTTTTCAAATTACCTTCTTCGTTTAAAAGAAAACGGAAACTCATAGCCGTTTGAAAACACTTCCAAAGTAGGGTGAGTACATTTTAGATTTTGGGTGAACTAGCCCTTGGATAGCTAGACAAATGACAACAGAGGAAATAACCTGTCCGTTCAAGGTAAACGATTCAAACACTATTTCGACACATTTGTAACAAATGTATATAGACCGTCACGTCGCGTTTGTTTGCCAAGATTTAAGACGTAAGAGCAATGACGTCAGATGACCAAATCAGAACAGGACCAGGGATCATCCTTCAAAGCAAAAACATCACGAGGACGACATTTAACACTGAACATTAAGCAATAATTCTGTCCTGTTAACTACTGTAACACGAGTCGCTGAAAAACGAATTGAACAGCACGTGATTCTCTCATGTTGATGTTTCTCTAGGCAGGCCAGCGGATGTGATTAACATTATAAGATAAACTCGATATCGACTCTTTATATTATTTAAATAATCACTATCTGAAATATAATAAACAGCGGTGTCAATCACTCGGTAAGAGCCGTTTATTTAAAGGCATATGGAAGAAACACCGGCACGTGAAAAATCAGCTCTCGCCAACTGTTGGTCCATACTGGCCAGATAAAAATGACAGCTTAACATAACAGTCTGTTCAAATGGAACGATTTGCATTTTAAGAGCTTCTCATTGAACATAGCGTGTTAAACAATCAATAATGTGTTAAAACCCCTAACATTACCTTCTCATGTCCTTCTCCAGAGCTCGGCGAACAGGCTCGGTTTTCTCCCCTGCTCTCAAGCGGCGGCTGACAGAAATGCCAACGCGACTCCACTGATTTCCCTCTTCAGCTTCCGGTAAGATGACGACACCGCGTCTTTGCGTCATTTTAACGTCAGCGAAACCCTTGCGAAGCACGTTCTTATTATTTTCTTATTATTTTTACAATCTGATTATGTTACTACAAGGCTCATGTAAACGGAGACGATCAACTGACATGGGCGACTGATAAGGATAAATCAGGAAAAGATTGGAAATTCGTGATTCATTTTGCAATTGATTAAATCTCCTTTATAAATCACGCCACACGATGGCGCGTTAGGTCTCCAGTAGTAAAATATCTACTGTATCTGCCAAGATTTCATTAGACTTGTGATTGAAAAAAACAACTTTCTTTCTTTCTTTCTTTCTTTCTTTCTTTCTTTCTTTCTTTCTTTCTTTCTTTCTTTCTTTCTTTCTTTCTTT
>CAIGQV010018081.1:3286192-3299661 GCA_903798115.1 Danio jaintianensis | reverse complement strand
TCTCTCTCTCTCTCTCTCTCTCTCTCTCTCTCTCTCTCTCTCTCTCTTGCAACAGATCGAGTTTTTCAACATTTTCTTTGTGTGACAATGGCCGTGTCGTCACGATCGTCTGCATGTCATCTTAAGGGAGTATCAGTTACCTGCGCCAGAGTTTTGTGTGTGTGTGTGTTTCCACGGGCTGTTGTTTATCCACCGCGCACTCCAGCATCTCAAATCCAGGCGATCGAGCGCATCCAGGCGGAGAGTTCTTCACCCGGAGACAGGCATGGATGAGGAGGCTCAGGACAGCGAGTGTCCCGTCTGCTACGAGAGTCTCTCAGACAGCGCCAGGACGCTCAGCTGCGGGCATCACTTCTGCCATGACTGCTTAGTGCGAACATTGGTGAACACCAGCCTGAACGGCACTAATAAACGGGACAACATCATCTGTCCCGTCTGCAGACACCTGACATTCATCACAAAGCAGCACGGATTTCCAGTTTCAACCACAGAATCCAAAAGGATCGGAAAGACATTGGAAGTGCCATCCGTGCCCACTCCTGAATTTCCCAGGAACACTGTTGGGTCCCATACCGGAGGACTGGACTGTATCTGCAGGTGTCTAAGGAGGATTTCGTGTAAACTGTGTAGACGACAACTGGTCTGTCCTAAAGAAGCCTCAGAGGTGTTTATCATAAGTGAATTGGGACGACCCATGGCAGAAGGGGACATTATCGACATCGGGACGACTTCAGGGATGCAACAGGACTACAGCAGCAATGGACAGAGGTTTTGCACCATCTCCTGCTGGCTTCTTGTCTTAATGATCTCTTTCACATTACTGGCACTGGTGGCTGCCACCCTTCCATGGGTTTTGTTGGCGTAAAGGGTCCAGAACTGCCCATCTATGGTCCCTCATGGAATACCGACCTCTTTAAAGGGACAAATCACCCAAAAATGACAATTCTGTCATAATTTACTCACCATTCACTTGTTCAAAACCTATTTGAGTTTCTTTCTTTTGTTAAACACAAAAGGAGATATTTTGAAAAATGTTGGTTGGCTTCCAAAGTATTTTTTGTTTTACTATTGAAATCGATGGGTGCCAGTAACCAGCATTCATTAAAATATCTTCTTTTGTGTTCAACTGAAGAATGAAGCTCAAGAAGGTGTAAAACTGACAGTATATGATGAGGTAATTTACATTTTTGGGTGAACTATCCCTTTAAAAGTACAGTAGTATATATTAAGACATACTTTCTCAGGTGTCACTGGAAAAAGAAATGTATCGACTGGTTTCGCAAGTCACAATGAATGTTTTATGAAGAACAGACGGTTGTTTTGCGAGTTCAGTTCCGTGGCGTGTTCTGGAATGTCTTTGGGGAGGGGGAGAATTGTGGAAGTTATAAAACAAACACAAATGCATAGTTTTACTACATGGATGAATGGAGAGATCTTGAGATTGACACTTTTAGTTACTGTGAGGAAACAGAGCCGTTTAAACTTGGAGAAGCAAAGATGAGACTGTCTGGTGTCACTCGATCTTGGAGAAACACTGTGGGATTGGATTACATTTGCAATGGACACTGACGTTTGAGAATGGAGAAAGGGAAGGGTGTTATAAGGCTTCACTTGGTTTTTTTGTTTTCTTCAGCTCGCATTGCCTGGAAGGATCAATACACACCCTCGCTCGTCCAGAAATTCTTGTCACACAGGCTAGCAAGCTAGTTTCAGCCCTGAAATGATTAATACCTCACATTCTGCACAAGTTAACACTGATGACTTGATTGGAGGGTGTTTCTGTGACGTACTTGTGGAGAAATGCTTAGGAATCTTCTGTTTTAGGACAAGTTCATAGCATTGACTGGAGGTTTATTGCTCTGTGTGATGACCAATGAATCTCTCAGGTTTAATTACGAGGTTGTCTCACATGTTTTCTTTGGTCATAAAGTTTATCAGGAGAAATGTTATTAACTTGCAGTCACAGTTACTGTGTTTTTGTGAATATGCAGATGGAATTCAGAAGTTTGCAGGAAAGCCTGTATATTTAATTTCTTACATTTTTTTCATTTTGTTTTTGTTTGTTGTTCCAAATTTGTTTTTTTCCATTCATTTTTCCCATATGTGGCCTTGGAGCACAAAACCAGTCAAAAGTGCCTTTTGTTGTTGTTGTTGACAATAGAAATATTTGAAAATCTGGAATCTGAGGTTTCAAAAAACATCTAAATAATGAGAAAATCTCCTTTAAAGTTGTTCAAATTGAGTTCTTAGCAATGCAAATCACTAATCAAAAATTGAGTTTTGATATATTTACAGTAGGAAATTTACAATAGGGTGACACAGTGGCTCAGTGGGTAGCGCTGTCGCCTCACAACAAGAAGGTTGCTGGTTAGAGTTCCGGCTGGGTCAGTTGGCATTTCTGTGTGGAGTTTGCATGTTCTCCCTTTGTTCGTGTGGGTTTTCTCCGGGTGCTCCGGTTTCCCCCACAGTCCAAAGACAAATTGACCGTAGTGTATGTGTGTGAATGAGTGTGTATGGATGTTTCCCAGTACTTGGTTGCAGCTGGAAGGGGATCCACTGTGTAAAACATATGCTGGATAGGTTGGCGGTTCATTCCGCTGTGGCGACCCCTGATGAATAAAGGGACTAAGCTGAAGCGAAAATGAATGAATGAATGAATGAATTTACAAAATGTCTTCATGAAACATGATCTTTACTTAATATGATTTTTAGCAAAAACAATGCATACAATGTATTTTTGGCTATTCCACAAATATACCTATGAAGCATAAGACCGGTTTTGTGGTCCAGGGTCACATATGGACTTCAAAAAGGTCTTTGTTGAATCATAAAACAAACTACAAGATGCAGTAGCATATAGCATCATCAGTAACGTAGTTTGTTTTTTGATTTCTTACACTAAATCTGCAATAAAAATCTGTTGTTCAAAGTTGAATTCATTTGAACAGATGCATTTAACAAAACCACACAACAAACACCGATTAACAACCTGTTTTTAAATATTTATCAGTTATTAGTTAAAAAATGATTTCCTTATGGATAAAATTAATGGAGTTTTCACTTATGAAACCCAATTTGCTTGCTTTGACTGCCTGATTTGTGAATTGTGAGTACAGCATCATGGGTAATGCAGTTTTTTTTTCGTTACGTGCATTAAAGTGTTTATGAAAAATTTTGCTGAAATGTTGCTAATGTGATTTTACACTTCCAGAAATAAAGGTACGAGAGCTGTCTCTGAGGCTGTATCTTTTCAGCTGGTACATGTTTGTATACCGAAATTGTTTGTGTTTTATCTTAAAGGTACATATAATTTCCTAAAGTGTACATTGTAGTACCCACAAAATACAAAAGTGTAACTTTTAAGGAGGTACCGACATCGTGACAACTCTCATACCTTTTATTCTGAATACCTTTTTATCTAGAATACGCTATAAAAAAATCTGTCTGCCTTAAATTTTGAAGGTGAATAAACTTAACCTTCCTACATGAAGAAATACTGTAGTCATTTATAGTAACTAGATTTTGAACCATGCTATTGATTTAATCTGTTGTGGTGATTTTATAGTTGCCATGGTAACACAACAAATGTAGTAATATAATACAAATGACCCAATACTCTAGCTTTTTTTACAACTGTAAGATATGTTAAACTACAACACACACAGTTTACTGAAGTAAAAACTAAAGTTTACTACAGTATTTATTACAGTTTTCAGTAGCATTCATTACCAAAGAGTTATAGATACGATAATACATACAGTATAATACACTTTACTATTGTATGGTTCAAAAACACTGTATATGCTATAAATTATTACAGTAATTTATTCTTAAGTTACATTAAACTAATCCAAAACAGCTTGTGCTTCAAAATTAAGTTGAAACATGATTAACTTAGTTTGATTAGTTACGATTCACATAAAAATAAGTTGTCTACTTAATTGATCATATATTTTTTTGTGTATATAAAGAAATGACATGAATATGGAGGATGCATTAAGCACACTGTAAAAAGTGATTAGTTGCTTTAAAAAAGAGAGTAAACCATTGTAACTTTTTAACTGTTAAGTTGACTTAACTCAATTTTAATAGTTATGCATGTTGTTAATTTACTTAGTCATTTATTAAAGAAAACTAATCACTTTTGATGACATACAGCAGAGTATGAAAGATTATATCAATATCAATCTTAAAATAAGATATCTAATATCTTATTTGAAAAATACTACGACAAGTATCTGATTTGATATTTCTCTTGCTATTATTGGAAATAATACACTCAAAAAATGACTTGCTGCTTGTTCAAACTACTTATTTAAAATGAGTTGAAACAATTCCTAAGTTATTCTTTAGGGGGACAGGTTAATTGTTTTATGTTCAATCCACTTAAATTTGTAAAAGCTGTTAACTTAATTTGTGTTGGGACAACATGAAGGAGTTGTGTGGAACCCTGCATTTTTTTTTACAGTGTAATAAGAAAAATATCAAATCAGATACTTGTCTTGATATTTATCAAATAAGATACTACAGTTTATGACATCAAACTTACATTTACCCCCAAAAATACTTAAAATAGTCAAAATTCCTCCCTAATCTATAACAGGATCCAAATAGGCTACTTTTTTTACTCCAACAGCTTGAGCTGAAGAGCACACAAGAAAAGAAAAGCACTAACACCAGAAGTATTACAAATGTAGAGTTTAATATATATATATATATCTATGTATTTCTGACATTCTGATAAGGACTGCGGCAGGCGTCACAGTACAGACTGTGTTCTTCCACTGATATGCTAAGCTGAGGAGGGTGATTTACAGGCAGATTTGTACAGTAAGCAGGGGTGGAGAGGACTGTACACCACTGGATAATGTGCACCGACCACATCTGAAAACACCTGTTCGCACATCCCTGCTTCATCGTTCACTTCCTTTTTTATATCCGCTCACGTTTTAATGAACACACACAATGATTATCTAAGGGGAATCGTTAAAAACGCATTCTTTGTTCTGTGGCTTTAACCAGGTGACCGAAGACCTTCATTGTAACATGTTTTAAAACCAAGGATTTGTGATCGCTTTGTTCATTTTGTTCTTTGTTGAACATTTCATTTCATGTTTAAAATGTCACAGTTGAATTAATAATAAAAAAGTATCAGTATAAATTCCGTTTTTGTTTTGTGGTGCATTAGATTACTGGCTTCTTTTATAAAAATGCTCTTTTGAAAAGTGAATTTGTAACGTAATCGTTCTTTGATTCAAAAGCGTAACAAGAGCAGTTTTGAAATTAAATCTGTTTCGCTCGTCAGCAGATCATCGGATTTCTGCACATCTTTTGTCCTTTAAAATGTTAGTTCACCATATACTTGATTCCCATGATAATGCTTATAATGGATGCTTACAAACGCATTTGTCATTAGTTTACCAACACAATCAGTGCAGAAAATGTAAAGCATCATGATGAATTTCACAAAAAAACATGTCCAGGTTTGAGTTCAGAATTTTAGGCTGTCTTGATATTATTGTGACAAGTGCAATACAAT
The DNA here is from genome assembly GCA_903798115.1 of Danio jaintianensis. Taxonomy (NCBI): domain Eukaryota; kingdom Metazoa; phylum Chordata; class Actinopteri; order Cypriniformes; family Danionidae; genus Danio; species Danio jaintianensis. The sequence continues at coordinate 3,294,122 of CAIGQV010018081.1, read as the reverse complement.
TTAAATATTTGTATTTAAATCCACACCAAGTTAGTACAGATCATACTACTGTAAATACAACCCCAAATCAGAAAAAGTTGGGAGAGTATAGAAAAAACGCAAGTAGTGATTTCCAAATTTACTTTGACTTGTATTTCATTGCAGACAATATGAACACAAAATAGTTCATGTTTTGTCTGGTCAACTTTATTTCATTTGTAAATATACATCCTTTTCTGTCATTCAGGCCTGCAACACATAAAAAAAAAACTTGGGACAGGAGCAGTTTAGGGCTAGTAATCAAGTAAATTGGTTAAATATTGATGTGATTTGAAACATGTGATGTCAACAGGTGATTGTAATTATGATTTGGTACAAAAGTAGCATCCAAGAAAGGTCTAGTCCTTTAGGAGCAAAGATGGTTCGAGGATCACCAATTTGCCAACAAATACGTGAGAAAATTATTGAAATGTTTAAAAACAATGTTCCTCAAAGAAAGATAGGAAGACATTTGGATATTTCACCTTCAACAGTGCATAAAATAATTAAAAGATTCAAGGAATCTGGAGGAATTTCAGTGTGTATAGGACAAGAGTGCAAGCCTAAGTTGAACAACTGTGATCTCTGATCCCTCAGGCGACATTGCATCAAGAATCATCATTCATCTATATGTGATATCACCACATGGGCTCAGGACTACTTTGGCAAACCCTTGTCAAGGACCACAATACATAGTTACATCCACAAATGCCAGTTAAAACTGTACTGTGCTAAAAGGAAGCCCTATGTTAACAGTGTTCAGAAGTGCCGTCGACTTCTCTGGGCTCGGAGGCATTTGGGATGGACCATCACACAGTGGAAATGTACTGTGGTCAGATGAATCAGTATTTCGAGTATTTCATGGGGGAAAATGAACGCCATGTGCTCTGGACCAAATAAGAAAAGGATCATCCAGACTGTTACCAGGAACAAGTCCAAAAGCCAGGGTCTGTCATTGTTGTGTCAGTGCCCTTGGCAATGGTAACTTGCACTTCTGTAATGGCACCATTAATGCTGAAAAGTACATAGAGATTTTGGAGCACAATATGCTGCCTTCTTTTCCAGGGACACCCATGCATATTTCAACAAGAAATGCAAAACCACATTCTGCATACATTACAAAGTCCTGGCTGCAGAGAAAGAGGATACAGGTACTTGACTGGCCTGCCTGCAGTCCTGACCTGTCTCCAATGGAGAATGTGTGGTGCATTTTGATGCTCAAAAGTGCGACAACAAAGACCCCGTACTTTTGCCCACCTTAAGACATGTTTGGAGGAAGAATGGGACAAAATTACACCTGAAACACTTCATCACTTGGTGTCTTCAATCCCTAAACGTCTTTTAAGTGTTGTGAAAATGAATGGCAACATTATAAAGTGGTAAATGCTTTACTGGTCCACCTTTTTTTAAATGTGTTGCAAGAACCAAAATTGGAATGTGTTTATTAAAAAAATAAAAAAATAAATCACGAGAAACACATTAATGTGCTGTTGTATTGTCTGCAATAAAATACAAGTCAAAGTAAATTTAGAAATCACTTCTTTTTTTTTATTTATTTGTGTTTTCCATACTGTCCCAACTTTTTCTGATTTGGGGTTGTATATATAAGCTAAAAAAAGATTAGACCTTTTTTTTCTTAAATCTGTGAGATATAAACTCAGAATGTCAAGAAATAACCAAGCAATTGAACAAAGTTCTTAGGATAAGTTCGAATTTTTCCATGCAATTCTGAGTTTCCATCTAACAAAAAAGTTAGAATCTTTAGAAATAGATTCAGAACTGCTATGAAAAAACCTGAACTGTACTGTAAAAGTCACAATTATTATTATTCTTTTTATTATTACTAATATTGATCCCTGTTGTGTAAATTACCGCTTTTCTGGTTTTGTGCACTGGATAGTTTTATGAAATTCACAGATGCAGATTCTGTGTGGGTCAAATAAAACAATCAGCTAAATTAAAGCTGTAAATCTTTTTGCTATTACATCCATTCTTTTTTAAAACGATTTCGTCAACATTTTATTAGACATAAATGCTAAATATAAGCGGTCACCTGTAAACGAATCATCTCAGATTACGATAACACATCCCTGTGCCTTTTCACATTAGAAATGCGCGTGACAACAGATGCGGTGTTGAACTGGAATTAAAATGCATGTACACATCGTATAAAAACCCTCCCGCATCTTCATTAACAACAACACAAGCATTCATTATGACTGCTAACAGATAGAGATGAACAAAAGAAACCATGCGTCTATTGCAGCTGCTATAAGGTATCAAGAAGCCTTTACTCTAGTGCACTCGAAAGTAAAGGCTAAATCACATTCAGTCAGCACATTCGAAACAGACGCGACTGCCTCCTCACAAAACACCGGCACAGACAGAACCTCACGTACGCACGAAACTCGCCGTTAGCTTCAGGTTATAAATACTGAATGTGAGGGCACTTGCAATTATCAATTGTGTAATCACTACAACTATTACTCAGTCACCAATAATCATTAGACTATATTTCATCAAGAACACACACTGAGGCATATCACAGAATTCAGCAAAAAACAAAACATTTCCTTTTTGTCCCTGACGTACACTAATGCTTATTTCAAAGATAGAGAGAGAAAGAGAAGCCATGGCTATCCACCGTTGGAAGTCCTTCGTATGAGAAAAACAGAGAAGGTTCGCTGTGCCCAAATCTTCCACGGGACAGAAGTGAGCAAGGGTTTTGCTTGACCTTGTAGAAGTCCTGTGGGTTTTGTACAAGTTCGGACAAGAGAAATTGCAGCATCCAGTAGTCTCGTAGTTGTCGCCTGTCGATGAAACAGACTCGTGCCAGCTCAGGGTGGCATCCGATTGTGTGTCTGGGGAAAAGCAGTGAGACTTTCAAGGATATTCTAGGGCCAGATGTCTTAAAAAGGATCCCTGCCAAGGTATAAATCAGTATCTTTCCATTGATTATATAGGGAGATATGCTCTACAGTGGCCCTGAAAAGTATGTGGACACATTGTGGTTGTCAAACACTAGTGGATCGTGTTGACCACTCAAATTGACCTCAGAAAAATCAGCAGAAATCATAAAAAAACGTCAGTTTTGAAAATCTAATGGCATTTTTTTGTTATTAGATGTCAAGTTATGTTATTAAAGGGTTAGCTAAAAGCACTTTAATATCAATCCAACCCCACTGTTTTTGACAATAATTTACAACTTTTACAACATTTTACATCTCTCCTAGAGTTATCTACAGTTAACAGTTAAGTCGTACTATTTTTAAAACCATTCAGCCGATCTCTTGGATGAAATGATTATTCTGGCGTAATAATCAAAGAACTTTGCTGCTGTAACATGGCTGTAGCAGGCACAATGATAATACGCAAGGCCTGAAAATGGGCTAACTGCATAATTATAACCAAAATTGAACACCTGCTTGAAAAGGGAGCATGCCTTGTAGCATGGAGACATTTGTGAGAATTGATTTAGCTTTAAATACAAAAATAATCAAAACTCTTTGATAATTTTTTTGAGCAGGATGCTAATGGTCTAATTATCTAATCAGTGATCTATACTAGCGGTTCTCAATCCTAGTCCTCGCAGCTCCACGCTATGCATATTTTGTATGTTTCTCTTACCACATCAGAGGTTTGTTCCATTTGACTGTAAGTGCCCTGCAAAGCGGATATTCGGCCATGTGTCACATGATTACAGTTAAATAATGCTTTGTGGTTCTGTAATAATTGAAAATGATGCAAACTGTTGTGTAGTGAAAATCTTATTATTATTTTTTGAATGAAGTAAACTTCAGGTTCTGCTAATTTCATGTGTGCAGGGGCTAGAGGACAGTGAACACTATGTAGGGAAGATGTTGATCTCAGCACAGTTCCTTCTTGGAGTTCTTTTTTCTACCCTGTAAAAAAATGCTGTGTTCCACCCAATCGACAACATGAAGGATTTAAGTTAACATTAATTTTACAAATTTAAGTGGTTTGAACATTGTGTTGTTTCAGCTCATTTTAAATAAGTAGTTTGAACAAACAGAAGTGTAATAAGTTGGTTATCTAAACAGGTGTTAAACAAAAGTAAAATAAAAATAAAGCAGTGTGTGGGCTGGAGGAGCAGGATTGAGAACCACTGATTTATGGTAAGCTAAGCTAAAAGCGCTCTCGCCAGGAGATCGACTAAATTGATTAAAAAATGACAAAACTCAACTGTTTAACTCAAGAGGAATTGTAAAATGAACCTATTTAAAAAAATATATAGTGCTTATTTAAGACTTTATTATCTTCATCTTCAGAAAAAAATGACTGCATTTTTAATAAAATCTGAGAGAATTTTGTCCCTCTGTCGAAAGTATATTCATCCAAAACTCTGACACTAAATATTCATTAAAAAGATAAAAACAAAAACAAAAAAACTATTTTTGTGATGTTTAAACTACAGTGGAGATTAAATTGTTTAAGATAATTTGGACTGAAAGCCTCTGCAGTGACCAAAAAGAGTAAAAAAAAACTAGACTGACCTTTGCTGAGGAACATGTTGTGTGGATAGAAAACTGGACCAAAGTATACTTTAGCGAAGGAAGTGGGTTTAATTTGTGTGAGTCAGATGGGTAGCATTATTATACTGACTCTCAGACTGGGGAAAGACTGAACCCAAACTGTGTGCAAAGGTCAGTAAAGGTTGAGATGACGTTCTGTGGTTTGGCGATCAGTCTTTTATACAGTTACATGGTCGCACATATAGTTACATTGAGTAAATGCAAATTCATTTTTATTCTGAAGATGCAAGAATTTCTTATTTGGAAATAAATTATCTCAGACTTCAATTTTTTAAGTGTCCAAAAACTTGTAGGGGCCAATGTATTTTAATAATCTGCCAGTTGCTATACAATACCAAGGGTACATTTACATGACAATCATGTACTAAAAACAGCAATTTTCAAAACAATCCCTGTTCCCTCAGAACTACACAAAATGACTACAAATGTGAGAATATTGATGTCAGGCCAGTAGTTGGTGATGTTACATTGTAAAACAAAAATCACTATGCATCAGCGCACACACATGTATATACTTTCCTACTATATAGCATGTGAAAAACAGTATGTTAGCCGAGTAGCAGTAAGTCTGAATTCATAGGTGCAACTAATGCAAGTAGGTCATGTGATAATGAAAAACGGCAGATGTTTTAAGTTCACATTTCATTCATACTATTCATATTCATACTATATAGAACACACTTTTCTAATGGTCGTCAAGTAAGTTATAATTCAAATGTAGTACCTACATGAGTAGTATGCAATTTCAGACACAGCAACGGTCCACCATTGTTCTGTTCTTGCTCTTGTCTATTTACTGAACAATTGATATATATGCACATGATGTACATTTTTTTAAATCATATTTGTGTTGTTCACACAGAGAGAACCCATTTTTAAAAATTTGCATCCAAAATGCCACTGTTGTGTACATGAATGGCCGAAACACTAAAAAGGTTCTGCTTTTAGTTGAAGAAATTGTCATGTAAATGCCCCTAAGAGTGACACAGTATAATCTGACTATATATTTTCTAAGTAGATAATAGTAGATTGTGTTGTTGATTTATGCTGTTGATTAAGGCTGTCATTGATGAGGTCGGTTTAGGGGTTAAAATCTCTCTCTGGAGTAGCTCTATCTAAACTGCCACATCTGCATTCATATTTCTACATCTAGTTCATGGCTTACAAAAGTGCAAAAAACTCACTTGCTATGTGAACCTGACAAAAAAGTGTTCAGGGACAAAATAATACTTAGAACATTATCTCTATACAAGATAAATATGGCATGTCACATTTATGAATATATAATTCATATTTGCCTTTACATTTGTCCTCTCGTTGACACTTATCTACACATCTTTATGTACAGTATTGGTATATACAATAAGGGAGAGTGTGGCACTGCGTTTGAAGCACTTTGGAGGGCGTATGGATGTGGAAAGACAACAGAAAATGGAAGGCAGTGCGTTAAAACAGAACCAGTGATTGATTGGCTGCTAAAAGCCCTGATAATGAAGGAATAATCACAGTAACGTGTTGGAGTAAAAACACGTTTTCTGTTTTGCAGATAAAGGGTGAGGAATCGACATTTCCAGGGTTCCCACACTTTCTGAATAATGAATACCCATGAACAGTTATACTACTTTCTAGAATAAGAATTTTGAAATTGCATTAGAGACCAGAAACCCTCACAAAGAGGAAATACTGAGCATAATTAGAATTTAAAATGTCTATGAAACATTTAAAGGGGTCCTATTGTGCCCATTTTACAAGATACAATGCACAGATAATTTATTATACCATGCTGTAAATTCTCATTTTTGTGGTTTGGTAGCAAAAATGTGCTGTTTTGGTGTGTGTCTCTTTAAAATCCCGCCCACTTTTCAGTAAAAAGTGGTGCCTTTACAGCTTGTGCATCAGTTACTCCAGCAACAACAAACAAAACATCTTTAAAGATCTTTTTAGAAACATCACTTAAAGCTTTGTCAGTTTAAACTCCTGAAATAAGTACACAGATGACTTAATATGTGTATCAAATGCACACAAGGTTATGTCAAAAGCACACAAATTCACATATTGTGGTGAAGTGTGAATGTCTATGAATGTAAACATTCATTTTGGGAACAAATCATATGTGTATCAGTATATTAGATCCGTGAAAGAGCATTAAAATAAAAGACAACACACTACTAACACAACTTAACCAGGACCAACTTGGGTGGAAATTGTTTAAATTTGCAATATTGTGACATGTACATTTACATGACTACAATGGCGGTGCTTGAGGGATTTCATAAACAGTGCTTACTGATATATAGAATAACTCCCTTTGGAGTGACTTTGTGCTTTGTTACTTTGCTGAACATTTCCATGTTCAAATAGTGAAACATTACACACTAAAGGAAATTGAGAGTGTAAACAACATAATATGACCCCTTTAAAATTCACAGATCATTTTCAAACCGTGACTGTGGGAACCTTGGATTTCACACCTTGCTTTCGGGTACTGCATTATATCTTACAGTCTCTTGTAAGATATAATTCACTAAAGCAGTTGTGGTTGTGTTAGTATTAGTTTATAATGTGAGTTTCTAAATTGAGAGTGTCCTAGTGCAGAAAAATGTGTGCATCAGTCATGATATTCGCTAAATTTATTGACCCTCCGCTAAGATCCGTCCCTTAATTTATACTATATAGTTCGGAAATAAATAATTCAGACACAAAACACAGAAACATTGCTCTTAAACACAAACACTCTGTTCCAGCTTTGTCTGGAACTATTTTCAGTTGTATAACAGAAAAAAAGTATACTTATACTTAAGTATGTATGTCCTAAGGGTATTGTTCAATATACTTCTTTTTAGGACAACTTTGATGAAAGATTTTGATCCACATCAAATGTTGACTAATGTATATGTACAGTGTCTAATATATAGTGTCTAAAATGTGCATTCAAATAAGCTTCTTCACGCAGTGAATGCATTTGAATTGTCTAGATGTGTTTTGTTGTATCATGATTGTTAGTGGCCCGGTAACCAGTGTTTGTATTCTCAGATTAATTTTTTTAAAGAAAAGTTCCAGTTTAAACTACCTAAAAGAAAAGGACTTCCATAGCTCTGTATAAGAAAAGAAAACTTGTCTATAAGTGAAATATAATACAGTGGAACTCAATACTTAGAAAGACCAAAGATTGGTCAGTAGTATTTTAAGGTTGGGGTTAGCGAAAGGTCAATTTGACTGATAAAGCAGTGTGTTGTGTAGGTTAGAAAGATCACTAATGAAAGAAAGGAAAGAAAGAAAGAAAGAAAGAAAGAAAGAAAGAAAGGAAGGAAGGAAAGAAAGAAAGAAAGAAAGAAAGAAAGAAAGAAAGAAAGAAAGAA
>CAIGQV010018081.1:3244809-3286182 GCA_903798115.1 Danio jaintianensis | reverse complement strand
AGAAAGAAAGAAAGAAAGAAAGAAAGAAAGAAAGAAAGAAAGAAAGACTGCAGCATTGCAAAACGACTTAAACATGCTATATGCCACCAAGTCATCTATAAAGAGCCTGGCATGGACCCTGTAGCGAAAACAAAGCTGTCCCACTCTTATTCAATGAAAGTGGGTCTCAGTTCCAAGCCTCCTGCACAAAATAGTGTATGAGGTTCCATTAAAGTCAGCAGACTGCTCCCTATGTGCATTGTATTATAATTGCAGCTCTGATAAGGCAGAAATAAAAACATCTCAATTGAACAAAACCAACAACACAACGACAAAATGAAACAGACAGAATCGTTCAGAGAGAAACAGGAATCGTTACACAAAACCCCAGGTTCCTCCAGTGGCAATTTGAACAAAATCCATTCTGTTGCTTTTTTATATGGCACCTGTTGTGTGGCTGGCGTCTTATCTAGTCTCTCGTGTAGCATCCGTGACTCAGGGTTTGGCCAAGGTGGGGTTCCGGTTGGGCCTCCAGTTGGGCGATGCTGCTGGGTGGGCTCAGGTGTCATAGCGTGGTGCTCTGGCCCTCCTCCTCGGACACCGAATCCCCCTCCGGAGAGCTGACCACAGCAAGGGACCTCCGACATGGGACCACCCTGAACTCGTCCAACAGGCTATCCAGGTTGACATTGATGGAGGGAATTTCCAAACTGAAGAAATCTGCTGTAGAATCATGGGAAATGGGAGCAATGGCCACGAAAGTGAAGCAACAAGACAGATTCACGGTAAAACAGAGAGAAACGATGAAATGGCGACGATGAGGATGTTGAAAGACACAAAGAGAGAAAAAGCAAAAAAAAAAGAAGCTATTTCAGTTTCCAGGCTACTTGTTATTGAGGAAAAGTCAGCGAAAGGGGGTAAAATTGTGTGTTGCAGAAGAAGAGGGGCAGACCAGACTGTTTCCTGGCATTTTACACAGAGATTCTGTCACACTGAGCCATTTGGGAGGAAGGAGAAATATTGCTTTTGTTTGATATGAAGCCTGCAGTACTCGCTACTCTTTCCTCATTGCAAAAAAAAAAATAATAATTAAATAAAATACAAAGTAGTACATATACAGTTTACCACAATCAGTGTTGGGGAATGTTACAATAAGTCGATTACATTGTCAGAGTTTACTGAAAGTAATGTGATACTTTTGTTGCTTCTCTCACAATCAGGAATCTCTATCTTCTTCTAAAACTGTGGTTTCCTGCTTGGGTTGCAGATGTTTGTAGAAAGTTTGAGGTATTTTTGCTATGAAAAAGTACTTGTCCCTCGACATTATTAGCCCACACAGCCCACACAAACATAGCATGAAACTATGTTCACGGATGTTTAAACTTAACATAAAAACTGCATGAGAGTTTTACACAGAAAATACAATCACTGGAAACATTGCTACAACATTTGTAACATGCATGTTGTAGAATTTAAGGTGCTTTTACTATGGTATTTACGCACAAACAGTGCACAATATTTGGGGCCTTAATTTGACTGTAAAAATGGCTCAATTTACGGGAAAAGGGTAATCAGAAAATACAGAGAAAAGTTTTACTGTAACATTACATATGGTACTACCAGTTACATGTAATTAGTTTGAAACAGCATATTAGATAAAAATATTACAAAGTAACACGTTACTTTACTTGCTACTTGACAAAAAGTTTTAATGCGTTTCTTGTAACATGTATTACTTGTAACACGTTACTGTAATGCACAATACTGTACTCGTAAAGGCCAGTTTATACTTCTGTATAAAGTCCACATGGTCACATACCTTTCGCCATACCCTGACATGGACACTGACATGCAGAACGAATGTAACTAAACGTCGCAACAATGCATAGCGCAAGATCTGTGATTGGTCAATTTGGTAGCAGTGATGAGCGTGGGTGGGGCCGAGAGCCATAAGAGAGGAGTGAGGTTGGTTTAAAAAGTCTTAAGTCCTGGAGACGGATACTTTTGTTTTGTGTTCATTTTATGAATAAAGTTGTTGAATGTTCAACGGTTCCTGCCTATTTCTTCGAGTTTGAGTTACTGCTACAGCAGCATCGAACACATTTGTGGCATAAACTCAAAACACCAGCAAAAAAAACTTGATACAGTGGAACATAACCCCACTTCTTAAAAGAATTTTGGAAATGTTACAGAACAGCACAGACAGAACGCAGAAGTATATATGTTCACAGTGGCGTCAGCTATGTTCAAGATATGCGGCATGGGGTACACTGTTACCTCAACGCAGAAGTATAAATCAGGCTTAAGGCACACTACTTGTAACACGTTGCCCCAACACTGACCACAATGACCGAATTAGCACATAGACAACAAGACGGGTGCAAATTGAAGATGTGGTAACATTAAAAAAACCTTGTCAGTGGACTTTGTGGATTGGTGGACTGTATCTGATTGTGATGACCTCCCCTTTGTAAGAATGAGATGGACACAGTCACAGCTGTGAGGTGCAGAAAGTTTCACCGTTACGCACCCGACTTAAAGAGAGTTTGATTGGGGTTTACCTGGGACCACCTAATGAGGTGGAGGGGATATTGGTAAAGGGAATGGATCACAATGTGAGGTCAGGACTGGAGGCTTTGAGATGAACATCATAAGCAACAACGCTGGCAGATGTGTGATGTTGCTGGGAAAAGTAAGGCCATAAGCCATGCACAGACCAGTCTCACACCATGCACAGACTACACTGACAGAATGAAGAAGCCAAGGACAGCCCCGCGTTTGGAGGAGAATGACAGAGCTGGAGAAGGGAGTGTGTTACGGTATGAGACAGAGCAAGGCTATGGTAGGCCCCAGATTCAGCCACAGCACCAGGCCAGACGGTGTGAGATGAGTCTATGGCACGGGCACAGCAGGTTCTGGCTTACCCTAAATGTCCCCCTCACACTCAGCCCACACTCAGTCCCTGGCCTCACACAGCTGCAAGGTGCACAACGATGACAGGGGATAAAAGAGTCATACATCAATCAGTGCTCAGGAGAATGACTGACAGACACGCCTCAAATGAGAGAACATACAATCAGTGCCATAAAGCGTGCCACTAAAATGATACAAAGACCACAGGACCTTACTCTTGAGACACAGTCTCACACTGAAGCCGACACAAGAACTAGGGCTCATTCTGAGCTTTGAGGGTGAAGTGTGCAATTTTTGGCAGGATCATATACTTTCTTCTGTGTTAGTGTCGCATTGCATAAAGTCTAGTAAATAAATATTTCACAATAAAGTTTGAAATAAAGTGTAGTCGACATTAGAATTAGTTTTGTGTTGCTTAGGTGCAGTTTCGTGTTAAATAGTTACAATAAATAAAATTGGCATGCCCCTTTATTTGTAAAGTGCCATTTGGGGTGTCCCTCCAAACTTAGAGAGTACCCCCCTTTCCTAGTGGAAATCTGTGCACACCACTGCTCGTCTAGTTTTGGCAACATACTGTAACAATGAATTCAACTTGCAGATCAAACAGCTTTGTTTCAGTCAAGGTGGCTACATGGGAATCTTCCACCCTCATGTGTCAATTACTGTACCAGTTGCATGGATTCCTATTGAATTTGCTTGATGTTTCAACAACGGGAAATGTAACAATTCTTTCAGCCTTGAAAGTTGAATGTAATGTTTGTTAGGATTTTAAAGTTGACAAAGTGCCTGACATGTTTTTCATGTGACTAATTTGGGCAAATCTTTTACATGTCATTCCGAATGTGTGGATTGAATATCAAGTCAACCAGTAAAATTTATGTTATTTATTTTCAATAAGTGTTTTCCAGTTTGCCACTTTTATGGGTTTTCTATGCAGTTGTACTAACGTAAAGAGAGTAAACTCAGTGACTGTAGTGTTTTGTCTTAAGTAAAGTCATAGACTTGGTGCAAGACTACCTGCTTGTGCTTGTGCAGAAAGGTTGGTGGAAAACATTTTCACTGGTGGTGCAAAAATTACACACTTCACTTCTAGTCAAATATTCACAGCACACTTCCTGGACTTAGAATGATTTCCCTTTGTTTCCATATTTTGTTGTAGAGCTAAAATATCTAATCCTTGGGATTCAAAAAATAATTATCATACAGTAGTATACATCTCAAAGGCAACTGAATCTATGGGCTCCCCCTATTTAATAAATCTCTTCACATATCATGGGGGATCTGGTTCCTTAAAGTCCATCCCCTGCGTAGGACGGAGAGACAGACAGTTTGAGAGAGGGACGCTGGACTCCCAATCGTGATGGTGCCACTGAGGCATGTTTACCTGTGGACATGCTCTCTCCGGGGGATAATCCGTCAAGTAGACCCTGCTCCAGGGGCTGGGGGACCGTAGGGGGCACGGTGGGCGGCTGGGGAGGGGGCAGACTGGGTCTCTGCCTGGGCTTTGGGGTGGGCCGGGACTTTGTGAGTGTACCAGTCAGAGAAGTTGGTGGTGAGGACAGTGTATGGAATCCCCCTAATGGGGTCTGGCCAGGGGAAGAGGTGGGCGCATGTCCAGGGGGACAGCCCAAACTGTAAGGGGAGGGGGTACTTGGGGGAGTGGGGGACAGGCTAACCGGAGACGGCTGACCTGTGGATTGGTCTGACATCCCCCCCGACTGGCCGTAGGGAACCTTGGGCGGCACAGGGGCCAGTTTCTTAGACACTGCAGGGAGAGAGAGAAGACAAAATAAAAGTTGCATCCAAGTAACCTTTATTCTAAACAACCCTGTTTACACCTGGTACTAACATTCATTGCAGGTGATCCAAACACAAATAAAAAATTTGGTGTTTTGGGATTTTATTGAATTAGATTTTTTTTAAAGTTACTCTACAGCTCTGCTTCCAACTCTATATTAACAATAGTAAAATGAGTCTCATTTTTAATTGTGCTCAGGTTTTGTTGAGATATTTTTTCTTATTATTTAGTCACAGACTAAATCACTTCCTTAGAATTAATGAATCTAAGTAACACTGCCTACCAGAAAGCAACTGAATATGTGGATGCCAGTTATTATTTTGCTGCCAATATTGGACAACACAGTGAAATATATGATATACAGTGCCATAATGATACTGTAAGCTGTTCAGTCAGTAGGAGGTAGGCATATTGTATGTGGTACCTTAGTAGTTTTAAAATCCAGATACATTTACTTGGAAAACAACTAAATTAAGTGAGTTTATGCTTAAAACAAAATATGTAAACATTAACAAGATTGAACATGAATATGTCAGTGGGGTAAGAAAAAACTAAAACTTAATTTAAAACAAAAAACAATATTTGTCTTACCCCACTCTGACAGATATGACAACTCAAAAATGTATGCATTTTGATAAAAAATTCTAAGTAATTTTCATTGTCAAGTAAATGTATCTTAATTTAAAGAGAACCCTGAGTATCAGGACATGTATGTCTTAATATAATGTAAAGGATGTCTCTTAATGAAATATATAGACACAAAAAATATTATTTTTTTAAATACACAACTGGTTTTATACATATTTTGCACTATGAGAGCTGCCATTATTTTCCTTACCATCGAAAACATGTTTGTACTGTCAACGCAACACAACTGGGAATATACAATAGTGATACAACGCCACATTGTGCAGTTTTGGTTGTAATTTCCAGATGAACAACACCCAAAAGAGATGTGTCTTCACTGTTTATCTACTGATAAGAAGAGAGAAAAGGATGAGAGGATGCCTAATGACATTAAGGCTTTTAGTAAAGCTCAGCTACTGAAAGAGCACACAGGTGGAGATGGATATAACGGTCACTTAAACTGTACCATTAGTGTTTCTACACAAAGAGTCTAAATGCTCCTGGATATTGAGTGCAATTCGCACTGAGAAATGGCAGGCCGTAAACATGCCAACGCATTTCAGTCACTGAAGGAGAAAGTTGTTCTAGCATTTCCTTTCTCAGTTTTATCTCAACATGGATTTCACTGGATATCCTGAAACATTTAACATTATAATGTTACTCCTCAGATTAATAAAGGGACTAAGCCGAAAAGAAAATGAATGAATGAATAATGTTACTCCTTAAGGGGAAAAAAATATATACGGTAGTGAAGACCAACCTCTCTTTTATTGAAAATGTAAACCAAACCACACAATGTGGCACCGTATCACTATTTTGATTTACGAGTTGTGTTAAAATAGCCTAAAATACCTAAAACAACGGCGGCCCCCATAGTCTAAAATGAAAATGGATTTTTTTTAAAAGTGTACATCTTCTATTGGGTTTCTACTTCATATTTTATTTAAATGCTAATGACAAATTGAAAATTGTGTTATTCTTTAATCACCCTCATGTCGTTCCAAACCTCTGAGACCTTTGTTCTTTGGAACACAAATTAAGTTACATTAACTGAAATCTGGGAGCTCCCTGGTCCTTCATAGACAGCAGTGGTCAGAGACATTCAAAGTTCATAAAATGTATATATATGTGGTCAGCGGCATAATTTTCAATAGGAAAAAAAAAATCCTGCTTGTTTCCCCCAATTATTTTTTTTAATGCATTGTCATCACCATGAAGGAATGTCACTGACACTGAGAGTCTGCATAACTGAATCCAGTAACTTTGCGTGCATGCTTTAAAAATAACTTTAAGTAAAATAAGTGAAAGTTCTAATGAGCAGGTATCTCAGTTGAAATGATCATTTCCTTCAGCAATGTCAGAGATGAAAAACTGCAACAGATGACTTTAACCCCTTTATCAACTTGGATGATGAGATGGATGGATGTTGATATTAGTCCATCAGCTCAGGTCAGAATAATCATATTTTCTGTCAGACAGAATCTGTTGATGTTGGTGTAACTTTTATAAGTTTGTGCTGCACAGAAATTAGCACCAAGAATGCAAATATTGAATTATTAAAGTAGCGATCAACATTTTCATTAGCCAACATATAAAGTTTGCTGCTGTCTATCTGCAATTGATATTACAAAATAGTGTTTCAGCTTTTGTGTTTCAGCTTTTAGTGTTTTCAGCATAATGTTTGTTTATTATTTTTTTTTTTCTGTATTTTCATTTTTTAGGCTAGTTTGAAATTAAAGTTTGTTAAAAAAAATCCTGGAAAATTTGGCTCCTTTTGTATCATTATAGGATGTTTCCCAGTGATAGGTTGCAGCTGGAAGGGCATCCGCTGCGTAAAACATATGCTGGATAAGTTGGCGATTCATTCCGCTGTGGCGAGCCCAGATTAATAAAGGGACTAAGCCGAAAAGAAAATGAATGAATGAATGAATGAATAAATGTATCACTATAGTCCCTAAATGGATCTAAATGCAGAAAATGGGATTTCAATTGAAAACATTTTGTGTCCCCTCACTTCTCGAACCAAAATTACACCCTTGTATAGGGTTACAGTATAAGGTATGTCACTGCACAGTGCTCATGAGTGTGTGCAATCTATCTATCTATCTAATAGTATTTTCTGATAATTGTACTGTATTTTTTTTTTTACAGTGATCTAACCTTTATTTGTTATTAACATTAACTTTCTGATATTTCAGCTTTTTTGCTACTATTTTGGGTATATGGTTTTACCAGCATGTTTCATATCAGTCTGATCACCCGAGATGGATGTTATAGCAGGTTTACAGAGGATTTAATTTGTGTTTAGTAGGACGAACCTTTGCGTAACGTGTGTGGGCTGTGCTCGGCAGAGTGTGGAGACTGGCTGTTGCTCTGCTGGCCGCCGACAGGGGGCACTGCTGCTCCTGACGCCTGCACAGCCTTGTGTCCAATCACAGGAGAGAGTTCCTTACTTTTCAGTGTGCTGGAGAGAGAGAGACAAACATGACTGCCTGCCTGCCTGCCTGCCACCACATCATTAATGACTAACAGTGTGCAAGGACCCCTCCGTCCCCCTCTATCACAACTCAAAAGAGATTTGAGTGCGGAACAATGTGCTGCTGGTTTTGTTGTTTCTGATTAGACTTTGAAGTGAGGTTATTCATGAAGCTGATCCTGGAATTTAACCCTTTGTGTTACTGGTGCTATGCTAGTTTAGCAGATGAGCTTAAATATGTTGAAGAAAAATACTACAGAATATTACTGTCACTGAATTCAACGATTGCATGGTGAGCTTTAACATCCACAATCAAGAAAAATAATAATAATCAGAAGAAATAGGTATTCTATCTATTATTCTATTCCAAATCTAGAATATTCTAATATCTAGAATTATTCTAAAATCTATCTATTCTATCTATTTTCTACAGTATTCTAAAATTCTTCTGGCCGTACAGTATTTGACCCTGGACCACAAAAGTCGTGTGTTGCACATGTATATTTTTGGCAATAGTATAGGTCAATTTTATATATATTTTTAATTTTACATTTTTTAATGCCCCCCCCAAAAAATGTTAATGCCAATTTTAATTTTATATTTTTTTACTGCCAAAAACCATTAGCGAATTAAGTAAATATTATGTTCCATAAAGATATTCAGGGAATTTCCTACTGTAAATATATCAAAACATATTTTTAATTAGTAATTTTCATTGCTAAGAAGATAATTTGGACACTTTTAAAGGTGATTTTTTCAATATTTCGTTTTTTTTAAACCCTCAGACTCCTGATTTTCAAACGGTTATATCTCAGCCGAATATTATCCTATCATGACATAAATAAATAGAAAGCTTATTTGTTCAGCTTTCAGATGATGTTTAGATCTCATTTTCAAGGGTCCAGAGTCAAAAACATTTTGTATTTCTATTTAATTATCTTGATTTAGATTGTTTAAAAAAAAAACAATAAGACAAAAATACTGAACTAAAAAAAAACAAATTTTTTTAAAAGAAAGACTTTAGAAAAGCATCATGTTTTCCAAGACAAGCTATAAAAAGGGTGAGAGTAAGCGTGACTAATGATTATGTTTTGTTTTTCTTAAACATGGTGAAGATATACATGGCCTTATTTAAAATAAATAAATAAATAAATTAAATTAATCTGGGAGGGGCGTCACGGTGGCACAGTGGGTAGCACGTTCGCCTCACAGCAAGAAGGTCGCTGGTTCGAGCCTCGGCTGGGTCAGTTGGCGTTTCTGTGTGGAGTTTGCATGTTCTCCCCGTGTTTGCGTGGGTTTCCTCCGGGTGCTCCGGTTTCCCCCACAAGTCCAAAAACATGTGGTATAGGTGAATTGGGTAGGCTAAAATTGTCCGTAGTGTATGTGTGTGAATGAGTGTGTATGGATGTTTCCCAGTGATGGGTTGCAGCTGGAAGGGCATCCGCTGCGTAAAACATATGCTGGATAAGTTGGCGGTTCATTCCGCTGTGGCGACCCCTGATTAATAAAGGGACTAAGCCGAAAAGAAAATGAATGAATGAATAATCTGGGAGGAAGATCTAAAAAATGATGTAAACAATGTTGGGTTACACAAAATTGTTTTGTGTTGGGACAACATGAAGGAATTAAGTGAACTTGTTAGTTTTTACAAATTTAAGTGGATTGAACATAAAACAATTAAGTTGTCCCAAAAAACCCTCAAGAATTGTGTTGTTTCAGCCCAATTTTAACAAGTAGTTTGAACAAACAGGGGGGGGTATTCACTTAACTAATACATTTTTTAGAGAAACTTGATGGTGGCATTTTAAAAGATGACCTAAAAACCAAAAATATATATATTTTTGATTTATTTATTTTGCCTGAATTGTCATATAACATTGAGCTAAAGCTGAAATCTGCTTGTTTTTATTTTTTTGGAAAATCATATGTTTTCCTTTGAATCAATAACCATGAATTGACTTCCTTCTGATACATATTTCAGTAAACAATGACATCATGTTTTCTAAGATGAGCTAAAAACATATCAAACCAGCTTTTCCCAATTCCTGGTTAACATGAAGGAGATTAAAAAAAAAAAGATCACACCTAAAATCTGCTCGTGTGTGGGTGTGATTTTTTTTCTTTAGAGATATGTGAAGGTGGATTTACACCGAGTGTGTTTCTCATCTGCGTCAGCAGGAGGGGGATTGAGTGTCCTTGCCCAGCAAACACACACATACACACACACACACACACACACAGCATGTATCTTTAATATAACCGAGCGTGTGGAGCTTGTTTTTCCCTCTGACAGCTCTATTCAGGCACCTCTCGGCTAAACTCTGAGAAAGATAAATCTACGGACACATAGTCTTCTACATCTATATCCATTCAGATGCACGGTGAGCAAGTTTGTGATATCTGGATCTACCAATATCTAACGAATCCGCCACATCTCTGACTCCATCTCTGCAGTTCCCTTTTACTGAATGAAGGCTGAGGAGGGATGAAAAATCTGTGTCACTGCAATACACAGTCAACGGCATTAGTTAGATGGCTAATGATAACCCTACCAATGCTAAACACTCCTAATCTGCTGATCTTTATTGTATTGATGGGATCTGCATGTTCAGGTACAACGATGGGACTTAATTCCACTGACATTCCTTAAACTCTTCAATCAACACAGGAGACTAATAGTCTCTGAAAAAAAAGCGTTCGTACACTTAATTCCCACCCTTAATTACATATCTGGGCTACATTGATGTAAAATCTTTGAATAATTTGATCATTGGTACATTTGGCTTTTCCAATACAGGTGGTTATATTAAGCAGAGAAGACTCAGGGGTGCAAACTCGTCAAGGGGTTTTCAAATAGGTTTGGAACAAGTAAAGGGAGAGTAAATGATGATAGAATTAAATTTTTTGGGTGAACTATCCCTTTAATACATGAGCAATGTCGGTTCTCTGTGTTTGTGAGACTTTTTCATGTTCTCTGTTTACATGTATAAGTAAAACATGGAGCTCTCAGTCAATCTGTGGAGAATCTGGCTCTTTTAAGAATGGTTTATACCCGAGACGTCTGCAAGAGCATCCTGACCTGAGTTTATAGTGTCAGATCCACTGTCAAGACACAATGAGTGAAACTTCGAAACTTGTGTATTCAGTCAGTCTGTTCAAGAGCAGATGCATTTTAATGTATCTGCGCCAAATTATTGTTGTCTAAACTCAGTCAACATAAAATTAAATCTAAGTATATGACTCCTCTGTCACAGCAGACGGCATCTCTCCCTGCGCTCTCCTTTTTCTTTATGGTGGATGTTACCCACGGCTGGTTGGGCACTGCTGATTGGGTAGAATGAAGTTGCAATCACACTATGGGTTAATAAGCCTCTCCCCTCCCCTCGCTTGTCGTCTTCGCATAACTCCCCCACCCCTCCTCTTCATCATCGCATAACTCAACTGTCTCCCCGTGCATATATTAGGAGGATTTGCAGCGTGTTTTTCTATTTATGTTTACATTGTGAGGATTTGCAGTGCGTTTTATTTATTTGTGTTTGCGTTGTGAGGATTTGCAGTGCATTTTCTATTTGTGTTTGTTTGTGCATCGCGTCTGCTGTTAAACCAATGAAGACGTTTTCTTAATTTGCATGTGTTTTCTTAAGTTGCAGGGTGTTAAGCTCTCTTGGCCACTGTATGATTAACATAAATGGCCTATTTTAAATTTTGCAGAAAGTTTGCACCCCTGAGACTTAAACTTGCTTAAATTATAACTTTTTTCTGTGCCATATGTTTACTTGGTGTCTATTGCTTTGTTCCATAACCTGATAAGTTGCCTTTTTGTTTGCTACACATTTAGAAACAACTTTCTTCATTGATGTTGATGACTATATGGAGATCATCATGTGAAAACTTTTATCTGAAGCAAAGGTTTGTTATAATAGAAGTTATTCTTTACATTGTTAAAACGTTCTTCACACTCAGAGAGAAAATGATTTCTTTGATGAACTCTTTAAGGACTATATTAAAAATATGATAAATAATAAAAACCTAAGTCTGGATTCTTTAAATGTAGGAATGTCAATTAAATGATCGTCAATTCTGTAAAACAATAGAATTAAAGTTGTCTTTTAGTCCATGTTAATTAGTTTTGTCTATGCCAGTCTGCTCATAAAAATTAACTAAATTAGATTTACATATACAGTGGAGATCAAAATTAGAGAACAACCTAAAATTTCCAAGTCACTGTTTAGTCCTCTTTTTATATTTGTAAATATATATGTATATATATATATATATAAAACCTTAAATAAGATGTCTGAAAATAAGCACTTATCAAAACTCTCTCAGATTCTTCACAGTTATCACTGTGTTTATTTCACAAAATAAAGGGTTATTGTTGAAGTGCCTTGGCTATTTTGTAAAACACTGTTCTGGTAAAGCATGGTAAAGCCACAACTAAAATTCCTTCAGATTTTAAAGGGGACCTGTTATGCAAAAATCACTTTTATAAGGGGTTTAGACACAGGTGTGTGCAATTTTTTGTAATCGCACTTGATAAAAGCAGTCTGCAGAAACACTTGGATTGACATTCTCCCTTTGTACGTGTCATCAGAGGGGGAAAGCCCCGCCCATTACTGACGATCTCTCCCTCATTAGCATTGGACGTTAGTCTTGTTTTTGAATCTGCCGCTATGCTGACATATAGGCATTTGTAGCTCTGGCCTCTTTTGAAAAGAGCAAAATTTCAATTGATTTTAAAGCTACATTTGTGTGAGGTATTTAGAGCTGAAACTTCACATACAAACTCTGGGGATTTACTTAATAATGTTAAGGCAACAGATTTATCATTTTTTAAAGTTAAGTTAACTAATCGCTTTCATCACCCTTCATTGTATACTCATTTTACTTTGATAGACATGCTGTATGTGCACTGGAAAGTGGCATCTTTGTGTGCTTTTTGTTAATTTATGCACAAAAATGTCTTTGCACTTTTTTTAAACTAATGTAGCATGTACGCACATGAGCCACTTTATTAGGTACACCTGCTCAACTGCTCATTAACACAAACATCTAATCAGCCAATCACATGGCAATGACACAACTATGTAGGCGTGGTTAAGAGGATCTGCTGAAGTTCAAAACCAAGCATCAGAATGGGGAGGAAATTGACTGTTGTTGGTTCCAGACGGACTGGTTTGAGTATTTCAGATACTGCTGATCTGCTGGGATTTTCACACACAATCATTTCTAGGATTACCCACATGAAAAAAATACAGTAGTAATTTAAAATAAATACTACAGTGTTTTGAACCATACTATATTAAATTATATTATACTGTATATATTATTATACAATTCTTTGTTAAAGGGGTGGTCCACTACGATATCATATTTTAAACTTCAGTTGATGTGTAATGTTGCTGTGTGGACATAAACAACATCTCTGAATGTAAGATGCTCAAAAGTTTAATGCAAAGGGAGACATTGGCTTTTACAGAGTTAGCTTAGCAAAGCCTACAGCGAACGAATTTGGGGACTACAAAAAAATACATCCGGGCTAATGAGATCACAAACGTTCCAGGTTATGCACATTCACTGCGCATACACCTTGCGCAGCAAAGAGGCGTGGCCACAGACACGTTAGTAGAGAAAGGAAAATGCCATCCAAACGCTGAAATCCAAATCCAAAATTTCCATGGATTTGTTTCACTATTTGGCCTTCCTAGGGACGTGACACAAGGAGAGAAGTGGTTAAAATTCATTTTTAATTATGTTCCAGAATATTATAAAAAAGATATAGCTCTCTGTGCAAAGCATTTTACAAAGGACAGCTTCCACAATTGGTCGCAGTTAAGTGCGGGATTCAGCCAAAAACTTCTCCTCAAAGAAGAAGCAGTACCTATGATAAAAGAAGAAGCTGTGGATTGTGAGCCACAACCTGTAAGTAGTTATTTTTGTTAAAATTGATATCTTACATGCATAGTTTCTAGCGTTCATGTTGTAGTAAGGACGTAAACAAGGATAAACAATGAGAAACGCGATTTGTCACTAGCAATTATTATTAGCAATTTAGCTCATGCCTGCCAACATTTGTGCCTGAATTTCCCGAGAACGGGGTGTGTTGGGAGTTTGGTTTGGTGTGGGGGGTGGATGGGCTGCGGGTGTATGTGATGTTAATAACTGTACCATGTTTTCGGCCGGCAGCGATCAGATGCTATACCAAAATTGATGACCTGGTGTGGGGATGAAATTGCGGAAGTTTTCCAGGAGAAATAACAAGACGGGAGGGTGGCAGGAGATGGGTGTGAAATACGAGAGACTCTCGTGAAAAATGGGAGTTTGGCGGGTATGATTTAGCTACAAACATATGTATCCGTTTTACCCCTGTAAACATCCACAATCTTCACCAGCGACTGCAATGTATCTGTATGCCTCAGCATTCCGTGAGTTTTACATTTGAAATAATGGAGTATATTATGTACAGACATCCAAAGTCTCCCTGAGATGCCGCCACCGGGTTCACTGATACAGGTTCACTGACATTATTTACAGTCTGACAGACAGCATGCAGGAGAGGCATGACGTTTCCTGGTGACGTGAATCACTTTACTAAAGTATGCTTCAAAAACACTCGAGTAGTTACTTTTAATGACTATAAATTCATTTGGGTAACGAAAACATCATCAATGTCTAAAAAAGACGAAACAACGAGTGAGCAGTTTTGTGGGTGAAAATGCCTTGTTGATACCAGAGGTCAGAGGAGAATGAGGAGACTGATTCAGCTGATAGAAACACAACAGTAACTCAAACCACAAATAATCAAACCACAAGGGCTGCAGAAGGGCATCTCTGTACAGACAAAATGTCAAACATTGATGCAAATGAGCTACAGAAGCAGCAGAAGAAGAGACACCGGTGACACTCCTGTCAGATAAAAATAAACAACTCAGGCTGTACAATTCACATGGGTTCACAAAATGGGACAATATTGAAGACGTCTAGGTTAAGACGTCAACGAAAAGGTTGCCTAGTCTAATAAATCTCGATTTCTGCTGCAACATTCAGATGGTAATGTCAGGATTTAGTGTAAACAACAAGAACTTATGGATCCATCCTGTTTTCTTATCAACAGACTAAGACTTTTAGCTTAGCTTAGCATAGCATAGCATACATATACTCTCATTCTTGTGTAATAATCAGGAAACTTTGCTGCCATACCATGGCTGCAGCAGGCGCAATGATATTATGGAGCACCTGAAAATAATGACTAGCTAGGTAACTAGGCAACTAATGCATAATATCATTGCATCTGCTGCAGCCATGGTACAGCAGCAAAGTTCCTTGATTATTAATGAGAGTATAATTCTTAGCCATATCAACCTAGAAAATAGCAATTTCAGTCAGTCTTGGTACACAACGTATTTACAGAAGTGTCAAGCTTTAAATAGTAAAATTGTCAAAAGTTCTTTAATTTATTTGCAGTGCGATGCTAATGCTCTAATCTGATTCTATGCTAAGCTAAAAGTGCTCCCGCCAGACTCAGAGATTGGCTGAATGGATAAAAAAAATGGTAAAACTGAAATGTTTAAGTCTATGGGACTAATGTTTTATTTCCAAAAAGTGGAGTGTTCTTTAAACTCAAATGGCCTCCACAGTCATCAGACTCAATCTAGTAGAGCATCTTTAGATGAGCTGGAACAGGAGATTCATATTATGAATGACAAATCCCCAGCAACTTACTGATGCTCTCATGACAATATAGACCAAAATCTCAGAGAATGTTTTTAGCACCTCGTTGAATCTGTGTCACATAGAATTAAGGCAGTTTTGAAGCAAACATAGATTCAACCAGGTACTAGCCAGGTGTACCTATTAAACTGACCGGTGTTTGTATGTCCCATAACTCCCATATGTTGAATTGTAATGTTCTGTCATTCATTTATGCATGCCGTGTAGTAAACACTCGAATGAAGTGCACAAGAGACCGCTTTTACAGTTCATCCAGTATGTTCAGCAGAAGCATATTGTTAAGCTAATAAAACAAATGTCATTCATAAATACTGTATTTTACATTTTTTTTTTAAATAATTCATTTATGACGAATTTGCTACTTTTAAGTAAATATAATTTTCCTCAGGTCTGTCCATATTTTATTGTAATGAATTTTCTGTTTTTGTATAAAACAGAATACCACTGCTTCATATGATTTTTCATATGAGTTTTTGGGTTGGGAAAGCAAGTTTTTGGGTTGGGAGAGTTATCTACCTAGCAATCTAGGTTGGCTGCTCATTAGGTTTTGGAACAAAGATGGAGTTTACTGTGTGTATGTGCATTTGATTATACCAATGACCAAAGAGAACTCATGACTCAATCAATACATTCATCTGCATGCATGTAACCATGTAACCATAAACGAACTAAAAAAAAAACAGTAAATTAATAAATACATTTCTTTACCTAACAATGTAGGATATAAGGCAAAAAGACAAAATGCAAACAAGTTTAAAATTAAAATGCAAAATAAACAAACAATATTTAAAAATGCATAAAAAATAATGCAGATATTTCTTAAAAACTGTACACACATATTTGCAAATAAAATACTACAAAAATACTAAAATTAAAATGCAAAAAAGCCATTTACCAATATCTACTAAAAATGACAAAGACACAAAAATAGAACTTCAATTAAAAAAACAAACAAACAAAATCGAATGGAAAAACTGAAAAAAAAAAAAAGAATGGCATCTCGATGACCCTATAAAGCAACACTGATTTCTACGTGAAGGATCCACTTTCACTAAACGCCAGTAACATCCTCAGTTGCTAGGCAACCTCAGGCTTCCCCGGACAATGAGAATGTTACAGCATCTGCGTGATGAGGCTGAAAAAGCAATAACTTTACAAAGCAAGTAGAAAACACAAGATGGAGTAGCCAGTATGGAGCGCTCAGACAGTGTGGGGAGCCCTGGTGGCCGTCCCAGTGTGTTGCGAAGGCGGGGTGGCCGCAGGCAGCCGGTATTTACCTAGTCAGCCTGGGGGGTCCTCTCTCACGGGCACATGGACAGGCAGCCCACGGCGGGGGAGCGGAAGAGGGGAGGCTAGGGGGGTCGTGGCGGGTCAGAACGAGAGGGGTTTTAATGTAGAGGGGCGAAGAATTGATGTCATGGAGCATAGCGGCATGCGGCGCGTCACACACAGGGCCGTGTTTGGGGAAGTGCAGGCAGCTAGGCTTGGGGTTGGAGTTGATATCGAGTGAGGAAGAGGAGGATGAGGAAGAGGAGGAAGGGGGTGGTAGCTGGGGCTGAGACTGGTGCTGGGGCTGGTGCTGGTGCTGGTGCTGGTGCTGGGGCTGGGGCTGGTGCTGTGGTTGGGGTTGGGGCGGGGCAAAGCCAGACCACCGCAGGGGTGGAGGCGGGGAGGCAGGAGGCTGGGACTCGGGGCCAGGGGCCACAGGACGAGCGCAGGGAGGGGGCTTGGGGTAGAAATGGTGAGGGCCGGGATGGGAGGACGAGGAAGGGTATGGAGGGGGTGGCCGCTCCTCCACGTGGGACACATAGACATGTGAGGAATCCGGCCGATTGGGCGACACGTCGTCTGAGCTGCAGATATTGAAAACAATAAAGAGCAAACACAGGAGAGAGAGCTCTGGTCAACTGGGACAGCGCAAAAGTGGATGTTTAGCTCCAGCTGTGGCTCTCTAGCGTCATACAATACTGATGATACTCTCTGGATCCTTTAGTTTGCATGTTTGTGAGCATTTAGCCAGTTTAGCTCGCGACAATGAGCAACAGGTTTGGCAAACAGCAAGCTTAGCAACGAAAAATACAGGCGCCTGACTCCGTTGGGAGGAAAAGCACAGCGATGCATTGAAATAAAAAAGAAAACAGATAATTGCATTGAGAATGACCTTGTGTCTGCGCACTGCACCGAGGTAAAATCTACTTTGGTTTAAAAACCAAACGCCAAAGAGTTTGGCAATGTATAATATTCTATCTGGAGGTGGCGATGAAACCAAGGACTCTAAATATGGTGAAAACCCAGAGCAGTTAAACACAGACACAAAAACCCTTTCATTGCCTGAAAGAGCGTCAGAGCGAGGAGGTAAGCCAGTCAAATCATCAGCCATCGCAAACCCTAAATGCAATGACTGAACCATGGCGTGACCTTCACTTGGTTAATGTATGATTACAATATGGCCTAATGGTTGATTGTTAGTGAAATTTAATGGATTGTAAGCCACAGCAAGAATGTCTTACATTCATGGAATCAATCCTACCAAATTGTGACAAATATAGGCCTGTACACACTGCAAAAAGAACAACCATGCTGAAATCCGGGAGTGAATCCTATTAATCAGAGATGTCCAATCCTTCTCCTTGAGGGCCAATGTCTTGCTTATTTTAGCTTCAACCCTATGTAAATGCAATTGAATCAGCTAATCAAGGTATTACACCCCATTCACACGGCTTTATCTCTTGACAGAGAGCATGTCTGATGCTTCACAATGATGCAATTGTGATGGTGACGACAGCCAATCATATCCAACTTGGACAAAAAAGGCACAGAAGTAGTAGTAGTAGTAGTGTTTAAAGATGTATATAAAGATTGAGCATAAAGCACTGGGTGATGGGTACAAATCCTGATAATAAACATTTCCTCCATTTTATACCCCTATTCTCTGGCCTGTGTTGGCGCTTGAAAAGTTGAAAGTTTTACAATGTCTGCAGTGAACAAGGGACCCAGCGTGACTTGACGGACCCACAATTCAGTTCGGCAATGCTTCATGTCAATCTTTTCAAAGTAAATAAGAAGCAATAATGCTGAAGCCTCATGAGAATGGGGGGTTACCAGGCATTCTAGAAACAAAGCCTATGGAATACAAGCCAAAACGGCATGGCTAATGCTAACACTACCTCTTATGGTTGTACGCAGGGAAGAAGTCCAGAGGTCATTATGTGATTGGCTGTGGGGTGCATCAAGTGACCAAGTTAGCATTACATCTATGGGAAGCTTCAGTCAGGTGTGTTTAGGCAAGCTGAAGGTAATCTATGCAGGACAGTGACCCTCCAGGACTGAATTTGAACACCACTGCTCTAAACTGAATACAGGAGTCACTTTTAAAACTACAAATGAGAAATGCAAAATTATTATTTACTCACCCTGGTGTTTTTTGGAAAAAATTAATTTGTCATTTGTAAAATGCTACCATGAAACTTGTATGTGTGTTCTGGTATATACAATAGGGTTTGGTAAAAAAAAAAACTAGTAAAAATTATTATTATTATTATTTTTTAAAATCCTGACCTTGGCCTGTAGTCTCTGCACAGGACTTTTGATTAATACATTTAATTTCAGTCTGTTTTCAACAAAACCTATATCCTCAGAACACTTGGAATAAAACTCTGTATACAATATGTGTCACATGAAAACATTATAGAATAATGTTGCCTATTTTTCAAAGCTTAATCATGATTTGTATTTATTAACATTATGGACAAGAGACATTTAAAAAAATTCTCCTTTTGTGGTTTGAACAAGAAAGAAACAACACGCAGGAGAGTAAATAATGACTCAATGCAAAACTTTTTCAGCTAACTATACCTTTAATTGCACTACGAGAACTAGTTGTTGAGTTCGGTTCTGTACACACTATATAGTAAAGCCATGGTCACACTAGACTTTGCGCATGCAAAATTTGTTTGGATTGTGCTGCGAAATGCGACAGGATAAAAATGAATGATACGAAACTGCTAAAATGAGCAATTCGATTTTACCTAGAGGTAATGTTTTGATTTTCTATCGATCTATTTCATGCATTCATAACGTAAATGCAGCGAAATGTAAAATATCTTTGCACAAGCCTAAGTTTCCGGTCTGACGCATTTGCATGCATATGAATGGAAGTCAATGGAATGAAAAGTCTAGTGTGATAGTGGCCTAAAAGTGAGTAATTTATTTGCATAATGCAGATTTCACTCCAGTAAACAACTGAAGTCTGTGTGAAAATTCCAGAATGAAGTACTACCGAACAACTTATTAATCTGCAGTGTGTGCACGGCCATACTGACTGCACTATGTAGAAAAAAATCCTTTTATTCATAGATATAAAACAATAAGTAGAACAACAAAAGCATGAAAGAGCAGAGGAAATGGTGTCATTAATACACAAATGCAAGAAAGAGTTAATAGCAGAAAGAAAACAATGATGTCACAAGTTAGTTAATGCAAGTAGCGCGACTGTGAAATGCATAGAAAGTACATTGGAATGACAGTGGAGAACGGGTAGAGTATGACGGGAGTCCAGTGTCTTTTACCTGCCCCTGTCTCCAGGAGGGGGGGTGGGGATTGGAGATGTTGCCAGCTCACCGGCCTGCTCTGAGATCAGGGTATCTGCTGGCGATCCGGGTGGTTGACCGCTGGGAGGTGTGGATGAGGCTTTACGGGCCAGTGTAGAGGTGCTTTTGCCCTTCACCCATGATGTGTCCATGACTCTGACACCCACACTGTCCATATAAAGACACAAACTATCAACACAACCAATAAACACAACATCCAGGACAAGGGTTTTCAACTCTGGTCCTTGAGTTCTGCTTTCCTGCAGAGTTTAGCTCCAGCTCTTTGTCAAACACACCCGAAGCTAATCAAGGACTGTTTCTTAAAACGAGCTCTTAGGATATCTTACATCCTTGTATTCAATTTCATCATCAACCGGCAATTCCAATACTCAAGAATGCAAGTACAAAGTGCATTGAATGCAGACTTGGAAAAAGTTCCATTCGGAAGGTCTAATCCCTATACCCTAATCCCTTCGAAGGGTTTACCCTCCAGATTGTTTATTGTTTATTTAGATCCCCATTAGCCACTGCCAAGGTACCTTACTAAGGTATGGCTATTGTTCCTGGGGTCCATCGAATGAAATTACAAATTTACATTGTAATCATAACAAATCCAATAGCAAAACCAAAAAAAATAAATTTACAATAAAGACTGTGTGAAATAAAAATTTACAATGTTTATTTAGCTAAATCACATTGTTATTCTTAAAATGAACAATTAATGTTTGCAAGTTAATCCGCTGCAAAAAAATATCTAGTTTGGTCTGGATCTTCAATCAGAGCCTGACTATTTGCTTCCACATTTGGAGTGGCGGTCCTTCTGTTAACGTTAACCTGAGGGCAACTGTAACCATAGCAACTGTATACTTATATCCTTAACTACGCCCCTCTTACCATTAGTTGGCTATGAGAGAATAATGCACAAAAGAAAACTCTGCCCCTACTCAATATTCTTTTTCGGCTGGAAGGACATCAACAATTGAAATTGAAACTGAAAACTGAGATTTTACACTAAAACAACTGAAACCAATACAAAACGCAAATAAAAAGACAAATTTACAGAGTGCAGAGTGACAGTTTTGAAGGAATTAGGACATAGGGATGAGCACTTCTGAATAAAAATGTGCTGTTTGACACCAAACAAAAGAATCATCCTTGCTCAAAGGATCATGGGGGCCTGAAGTGTCCATCAGTTGTACCCTTCGAAATCCTTCATTCCAAAGGGTTCTTCAAAGTGGCCAGATTTGATGATTTGATGAACATTTTGATTCGAAACAACACTTCAAAATGGCCACCATGATTGTTTTCACTCTAAAGTGAAATAGAAAAAACAACAAGCAGCACTTCTCTATTCACTATTAATTACTGTTCAGAGATAGATTGTATATCTCAGGAATGTCTCGCTACAGGTAATTAAATAAATGCGATGGTGAAAAGTAAACATTCACATAACTATTTTAATAAAGGCATAAATATGTAAAAAGGTATTTATTTACTGAGATTCAAGTTGGATTGTACAAAGCAGCTTGGATGACAAGGCTTTTACACATATATAATATTCAGCATTTTAGTTAATGTCACCAACTTTCCATTTTGTTCTTCAAAGGTAACCTGGCAAGACCAGCCTCAATAAAAACGCAAGTCTATTCTCTGTGCTCTTGGAATTGAGAAACAGCCAAGGTCTTCTGGATTATCATAAGCTGTGTCTAAATTCCGAGACTGCATCCTTTGAAGGAGTAATTTGAAGCTTGATTGCACACACAGCACATCGAAGGCTTTCTTAATTCACAGGATCTTCAAATGTAGCCTCAAAACTATCCTTCTTTGCCTAGTACACTCTAGGTCCTGAAGGGCTGGTGTCCTGCAGAGTTTAGCTCCAACCCCAATTAGACACACCTGAACCAGGTAATTTAGATCTTAGGTATATTAGAAACCTCCTGGCAGGTTTAATTTGAAGCAAGGCTAAACTCTCCAGGACACTGGCACTCTAGGACTGAGTTTGGGAACCCCTGGCCTAGTATATTGGTAGTATATTGACTCATTGCAGACAGATCATGACTACACTATATGTTTTTTTTTTTTCAAGAAAAAAGAAAATTCCACAAAGAAAAGATTCACTCAAAATGTAAATGTTGTCATTATTTACTCATTCTCCACTTGGTCCAAAGCTGTTTGAGATTCTCTCTTCTGTTGAAGACAAAGCAAGATACTGAATGAAGTTACACTGTTGGAAAAAAAACATTGACTTTGATAGTAGGAACAAAAAATACTACGGAGGTCAACAGTTATTTTATCCAACATTATTCAGAATATCTTGTTTTGTGTTCAACAGAAGAAAGACACTCAAACAGGTTTGGAACAAGTGTAGGGTGAGTAAATAATCAATCATTTTTTGGGTGAATTATCCCTTCAAATGTGTAAATTGAGAGTTATTACTAAGTTCTGATTTTATAGATAGCTTGTTTTGATGTGTACATACATAGACCAAAGGAAATATATTTATAAAATTTGTTCATTCTTCATATGGGAACTCCAACGTGTGTCTGGAACCAGACATATGGGAGAGTGTATGGAAAACGCCACAGCAGCTAAGCCCGTCACGCTCCTGATGTGAAGTTTGCCAAGCATAGCATGAGCGCACAAGCATCACCAAGAGCGCAACCTTCTAATGTCCCCTAGGCCCTTAAATTACCATTAATAATTAGAAATTCAGATCGGGGGTCGTAAAGTGCTTTTACCTAGCTAATATGGTCTAGGGATTTTAGAAATACGACAGTACGTTGGGAAAGCGTGCCCAAGGGGGAGGACGCTGAGGAGACCAACCTGCTACCCAAGAGGGGAGACTTGATGGCAATAAGAACATATGGACTAGCCTTATGGAGTGGAAGTGCTACATATGACAAGCTGGTTAGCGGGTAGGGAAGACAAAGCTCCGCCTGGTCAGGGGGAACACTCCGTGGCTGAAATATGCATTTGGGATCACCATCAGGGACCACACATAGCTGGCACCGAACCTCAGCATGTGGGTAGACCCACAAAAAACTTTTTTTTAAAAGTGTGCTCTCTCTCCCGGGGGACACAGCTCGCCCTGGCACATGAAGCGAGGGCGATGGCATAACTATAAAATAGACACTTCCCTTCTGCCGATCATAACAGAAAAGAGCTGCTTAAAGACGTATGCTCTACGTGCACATTAAGCGCAGTGCGCGGACATAGCAATGAAAGGGCTGGGTCTGCCTCCTCCGCAGACAGCGCTTGCAGGCTCACTACCACTTTTAATATTAAAAGGGGTGCTAGGAACCTTGGCACAAGCTGAACCGGGGTCTCAGGTAAACGTGAGAGTAGGCTGGTCCAAATTCCTGGCACGATTCACTGACCGAAAATGCCACCGTAATCCTAACCCTCCTTAATGATACCAACGCGACCAGCAGAGCTGCCTTCATGGACAGAAAACGTATAGATACTGAGTCGAGTGGCTCAACGGACCTAACCAAAACCGCTGGGGCTAGAGAGATCCCGAGAGGGCAAGAGATGGGGGCGGGGATGGAATTAACCCTCTCCCATCACGCGCCTCTGAGGGACCGGCTGATGAGGTTATGCTTTCCCAGCGCGCTACCATCCACCGCCCCACAGAGAGCGGGGATGGCAGCACGCCAAACCTTCAGTGTGGAGGGTGACAGCCTGCGCTCCAGTTATCCTGAAGGAAGAAAACACAACACTAATGTGGCATGTCCGGGGTTCTTCTCAGAGAGAAGAGCTCCACACAATGAATAGACTCCACTACAGGGCATAGGCTTGCCTATACAGGGTGCTCTAGCCTGAGTGACGGTGTTAACCATCTACTGATAGGTCACCTAAGTCCACCGCGCTCTGTCTAGAAACCATCCACGGGGTTCCAGAACGCTCCGCGGGTGCCAGAGTGTGCCCGTCCCAGAAAAAGGAGTGCTTCTTCTGGGGAATTCGTCAGGGAGGGCCATTACGAGGAGTGGGAGTCCGGAAACTCGGGTCCGGTTGGGCCAAGGAGGCGCAACGGGCGAGACCCGCTCCTCATCTCCCCGATCTTACACAGAGTCTGTGCGTGCAGGCTCACTGGGGAAAAACACATATTGTGTAAACCCGGGGCCAGCTGAGAGACAGCGCATCCGTGCAGAGCAGGGAAAGCAGCTGGCGAAGGGCCGCTCGGGAGAAGTGGGAGGATGACCTGGGCCTCTCTGAAGCGTGCCCATAACAGCTGGACTATGCCGGGGTGGAGTCTCCATTCTCCCGGAAACGTAACAGTCGTGAGAGCATGTAAGCTGGCACGGTAGAGCTCGTACGGGATATGAACGGCGCGCATCTATTAAGCCGCATGACTCCGGAGGAGCAGATGGCGAGCGAGCTGAGACATGCGGCGGTAGCGCACATCAGCCAAATGGTTGATGTGTGCTATCGCGGCTGTGCTGGCCATCCTAACCAACACGTGTGTCCCCTCCCATACCGGTAGGAACCGGCAGAGAGCGAGAAACACTGCCAACAACTCCAGGCAATTGAATGCCAACGCAACCGAAGTACGATTTACGAACCTGCAGCTGCATGCTCAATACACACAGCCCACCAGCCCGTACTGGAAGCATCCGTCAGAATGACAGCATGATTGGACACTTGTTCTAAGGGCACCAAGGCCCGTAGAAGGCAAGGTCCATCCAGAATCAGAATCAGAATCAGAAAGAACTTTATTGCCAGGTATGTTCACACATACGAGCAATTTGTTTTCGTGACAGAGCTTCTACAGTGCAACAGAATTACAAAGACAGGACAAAAAACAGATAATAAATATATTTAAAAAATAAAAGTAATAGTGAATGCAAATATACAAATTGACAAGTGTATGTACAGGTATATTACTATATACAACGTTAAATGGCAGCTGTTATGTGCAAATTAGCATGTAAAATATGTTGTTAAATAAGTGTTTATGTGTATAAAAAGTGTATAGCAAGTAGTGATGTTTGTTCCATAATTACTATCATCAAGTGTTCATGAGATGGATTGCCTGAGGGAAGATGAGGGATTGCCTGTTTCTGTGTCGGGCGGTTCTGGTGCACAGTGCTCTGCAGCGTCGACCAGAAGGTAAAAGTTCAAAGAGGCAGTGTGCTGGGTGTGAGGGGTCCAGAGTGATTTTGGCAGCCCTTCTGCTTGCTCTGGATAAGTACAGTTCTTGGAGAGTAGGGAGGATTGTACCAGTGATTCGCTCAGCAGTCCGAACTATTCGACGTAGTCTTCGGAGGTCAGATTTCGTAGCTGAGCTAAACCAGACAGTTATTGAAGTGCAGAGGACTGATTCAATGATGGAAGTGTAGAACTGTTTCAGCAGCTCCTTTGGAAGGTTGAACTTCCTCAGCTGACGAAGGAAGTACAACCTCTGTTGACCTTTTTTGACAATGGAGTCAATGTGAGTGTCCCACTTCAGATCCTGAGAGATGGTGGTGCCCAGGAACCTGAATGACTCCACTGCTGCCACAATGCTGTCCATGATGCTCAGTGGGGGGAGAGCAGGGGGGTTTCTCCTGAAGTCCACTATCATCTCCACTGTTTTGAGCGTGTTCAGCTCCAGGTTGTTGTGACTGCACCAGACAGCCAGCTCCTTAACCTCTTGTCTGTAAGCAGACTCGTCACCGTCCTGAATGAGGCCGATAAGTGTGGTGTCGTCTGCAAACTTCAGGAGCTTGACAGAGGCGTCCTTTGAGGTGCAGTCATTTGTGTACAGGGAGAAGAGCAGAGGGGAGAGGACACACCCCTGGGGGACGCCAGTGCTGATTGTGCAGGTACTGGATGAGAATTTTCCCAGCTTCACCAGCTGCTGCCTGTCCGTTACGATGCTGTTGATCCACTGACAGACAGAGTTGGGCACGGAGAGCTGAGTTAATTTGGGCAGGAGAAGTTTTGGGATGATAGTGTTGAAAGCCGAGCTGAAGTCAACAAACAAGATCCTCACATAGGTCCCTGGTCTGTCTAAGTGTTGCAGAACATAATGCACTCCCATATTGACTGCATCATCCAGAGACCTGTTTGCTCTGTAGGCAAACTGAAGAGAGTCCAGTGAGGGTTCAGTGATGTCCTTCAGGTGGGCCAGCACCAATTTTTCAAAAGACTTCATGACCACAGATGTTAGCGCCACCGGTCTGTATTCATTGTAGTGGAGGTGTTACTGGTGGTTTGAAGAGCAGTTCAGAGTGGGCGTGGGGTGTTTTCTCAAACCTGCAGTAAAACTCATTCAGGTCGTTTGCAAGTCGTTCGTTGTCTACAGTGCTGGGGGATGGTTTCTTGTAGTTTGTGATATTTTTCAAACTTTTCCACACGGATGCTGAGTCGCTGGAAGAGAACTGACTCCTTAGTTTCTCAGAATAGTTCCTTTTTGCCACTCTGATCTCCTTTTCCAGTGTGTATTTGGCCTGCTTATACAAGGCTCTCTCCCCATTCCTGTAAGCAACCTCCTTGGCCTGACGCAGCTGTTTGAGTTTTACAGTGAACCACGGTTTGTCATTGTTGCATGTGAGTTGAGTCCTGGTAGGAATGCACATGTCTTCACAGAAACTGATATAAGATGTTACAGTCTCTGTAAGCTCGTCCAGATCGTTTGCAGCAGCTTCAAAAACACTTCAGTCAGTGAGGTCGAAACAGGCTTGTAGATCCCGCTCTGTTTCGTTAGTCCATCTTTTCACAGATCTTAATACAGGTTTGGCTGTTTTCAGTTTCTGCCTGTAGGTTGGTATGAGATGAATCAAACAATGGTCAGAGTGCCCCAAAGCTGCTCGTTAGACAGAGCGGTATGTATCCTTTATTGTGGTATAGCAGTGATCCAATATGTTACTGTCTCTTGTGGGACATGTAACATGCTGTCTATATTTTGGCAGTTCGCGGGATAGTTTTGCTTTGTTAAAATCCCTGAGAATTATTAAAATGGAGTCCGGGTGTTGTTGCTCTATTTCTGTGATCTGATCCGCTAGTATTTGTATCGCCAGGCACGCGTGCGCGTGCGGAGGAATGTAAACACTGACGAGAATGAACAAGCAGAACTCACGCGGCGAGTAGAAAGGCTTACAGTTAATAAACAGTGCTTCTATGTCGGGACAGCACATCTTCTTTAAAACTGTTACATCTGTACACCACCTTTCATTGATGTTAAAGCATGTCCCACCACCCCGCGATTTCCACGTTGATTCTCTGTCGCGATCCGCTCTGAACAGCTGATAGCCCGGTAGATGAAGCGTGTTGTCCG
The DNA here is from genome assembly GCA_903798115.1 of Danio jaintianensis. Taxonomy (NCBI): domain Eukaryota; kingdom Metazoa; phylum Chordata; class Actinopteri; order Cypriniformes; family Danionidae; genus Danio; species Danio jaintianensis. Next base: position 3,258,811 of record CAIGQV010018081.1, on the reverse strand, counting down.
GTATGGCATCGTTCAGCCAGGTTTCCGTGAAACACAGAGCAGCAGAATGGAAAAAATCCCTGTTTATCTGAGAGAGCAGAATGAGTTCGTCTATTTTGTTGGGTAGAGAGCAGAGATTCGCCAGATGGATGCTAGGCAACGCAGTTCGAAACCCTCGCTGTCTGAGTTTCACAAGCGCGCCTGCTCGCTTCCCTCGTCTGCGCGCCCGACAGCGTTAGAGCAGCACCGCGGCTCCGCCGACTACAATGTCCAACAAAACATCACATAAATCCAAGTCTGGAAAAACATTTGGTGGTGTATGTGTCCGAATGTCCAACAATTCGTCTTTGGTGAAACTAATTGTAGGAATGTGACTCAAGACGGGACAAACTAACAAAAACACAAAAACAACTGCACAGCACAACACAGAGGCGGCCATCGTCGTCGGCGCCATCTTGTCAACTTGTCCAGGGGCTGAAGGTGCGGAGACACAGTGTGGTGATGGACACTCGGTGCGTCTCCGCGCGCCATGCCCATCTGAGGACCCGATCGCGAAACCAGCGCTGAAGTGGTCTCATATGAACAATTGAGTGGCGTGATAGCGGCTACAAATGTCATATGCCCCAGGAGCCTCTGAAAAACTTCAGTGAGACCACTATAACTGCCGAATTAAACGTACAAGGCAGCACTAGGTGATGGAGATCGGGTCCAGCTCCAACCCGAGATGAGAGAAGCTCTGCCCGGGGGAGAGCTTGCTCATTCTCGGTTGACCCGAAACCCCAAAAGGCTGAGGTGCCGGGGCACCAGGTCCCTATGCATAATCGACTGATTCAAAGGTCTGAAAAAAATGTAACCCAGTCAATGAATAATCAAAAATGCCGATGCGTGTGCGCCGAAGAGGCACAGGGCATCCTCCACGCATGGAACAGGGAGAACCCGAAGGGGAGGACCATTTACTGCCATGCTCAGCCCCCGTTGGACATCGGTAAAAACACGGTTATAAGGAGGGAGAGAGCGAGACATGGAGTGAGCGTACTTCAGGTCTATAGCTGCAACCAATCTCGCGGACGGACGCACTGGGGGATGAGTTTCTGCATGAGCATCTTGATCGGCATCCTGAACAGATGACAGATCAAAACGCGCAGATAGGATTGGTATAACCCACTGCTCTCTGGGTACGATGAAGTGGGGGCGTAAACCCACTCTTCATCTCGGCTGGAGGGACCGGCTCGATTGTATCCTTCGCTAGGAGGATAACAGTCTTCTCACGTGAGACAGGGGTGGCATAGCAATGACCGCTTAAATACACACCCGTGAACTCGGGAGGCCAACAGCGAATTGAAAAGTATAGCCGAGTCTGACCGTCTGTGTGAGCTACTACGACGGGCTGAGCAGCGCTAACCAGGCTGACAGAGTGCAAACGAGCAGCATCACCGGAACGATTGCTGACATACCCGCGACGGGGCAGCTTCGGGATGGGGAGCGTGTGAGTCCGGAGCGTCCCGAGGAAGAATGGAAAATAAGAGATTGTCTCTTAACTTCCTCCCAGGATCCCGCGGAGAGGCTGGAGGTGTGAGAAAGGAGCTCATCCTCTGGCACCCTCAAAGCCTGTGGCGAAGTGCACCAAAGCTGAGAGCTGGAAGGCAGCGTGTCCCATGCTGGCAGTAATTGGGCTTCCACACCCAGCGGGAGGAAAAGCCGCTCTTTTCGGATCGCTACATTCATTCGCGGGGGAGGGGGGGTGGGGGCCTCGGCGCGTTCACTAGCCGGCGGAACGGGCTGTGACGGCAGAGCATTTTGGAGCCGCGGGAAGAGCGCTCTCGGCAAGGAACAGCCAGCGCGGATGGGTCTGGTGGGGGAGCACTTTTCCGAGCCCACCAGGAGATTACCTGCTCCATCACGCACGGCTGATCTCTCACCACCGAGGACTCCTGGGCAAAGTCCCCGATGGTGTCGCAGAGTAGGCCTGCCTGGGATATGGGCACACCAAGAAAGCGTACTTTGTCGCCGTGGCGCATATCTGCCAGGGTAAGCCAAGGGTGGCATTTCCGGACCATTGTGTGGCCATCGTCCTACCCAGGGCACGGGCGGCCGACATGAAGGTCATAAGAGCAAAGTCGACCACCGTGTGGTGCTTACGCATAAGCCTGGGGAAGAACCGCCCCTGTGCAGCACAGCAGGTGCCGTGGTGCAGGGCAGAAGCGACAAGCCATCTCCAGCCACACCACCGAAGCAGCCCAGGAAGCGCAGCCATCATGTCTGACTCGAGAACCGTGACTACGTATCGCACCCGTAGGATGGTAGCGAGCCCGGTCTGTCATCTGAGCATGACAGCTCGCCCTCCGATGTTGCGATGGGCGTCTGATCTCCGGTGTCATCAAGCGGAGGCGCGGGCATCCCGGGGGATGAACCGCACAACCACTCGAAGCTTGGATGGGGCGCACTGTGGAGAAGTGGGGGGTCCGCGTGCCCAGAGGCGACAGATAAACCTCCACTGTGATCCTCAGATCTGCCCGCGTGCTAACCGCTTTCACGGGGAGCAACGGGGGTGGCTTGGAAGCCGCGATCTCAGCTGTGCTACAGCCATGCCCTCACAGCGAGAGCATGAGCTATCTGCGAGCACCGCATCGACATGCTGGACCCCCAGACCTGTGATGCGATACCCGTGCCCATCATCCGGAGATAGGAACCACCGCATTCAGAAACGCACAGTCAGAACAACGTCTTGAACAAGACGTGTTGATTGACTGTGTTGCTCTCTTAGGGAATCTGCTCTTTTAATGGAGACTGCTCTTTTGTGCACACCAGCGAAACGCCCAGGGGACAGGAAGCCCAGATCGACCGCTGCTGTCACGTCATCTCCCGCACTGGTGAGTAAACTGGTTTCAGTCTTGAAATCAGGTTGGCAGATAGAGTGTCTTCAGTCTTGTGAAAGGCTCTGAAAGCTAAATTCTAGTGCTCGCTTCGCAGCTGGCAGCTTATATAGCACTAATGGCTAATCACTGTCAGCTGTGGAGCTGAGCTCTGCCAATTCATTTTGGCATTCATTGGCCCGTTTTCTTACTCTTCAGAGTGATTGGTAGTCTGACGTACTCCCATATGTCTGGTTACAGACACACGTTGGAGTTCCCATATGAAGGGGAACCCCTCATCTAGATGAACATATACTCGATGTACATTAACCCTCTGATACATGAGGTCAACGTGTGTTGTTAAAGTACATACAGGTGACGTGGGTTAATATTATTGACAATTGAAAATAATTCTGTTCTCTGTAAATCATTTTAGGGTTACATGTGTCATCTAGTTGGTTTCCTGGTACTGTACTCTGATCATATTGTCTTTGTGTCCTTTTGAGTTTCCTCAGCCATGTGCTCTTTTGTCCACATGATATTTTGTAGTTGTGAAGTGAGGTGTCTAGACTGGTTCATTACCACTGCATGGTATGGTGTGATTCATGTGAGGTTTAAAGCTAGCCATACCACTACCAAAATGTGACATATACACACTGCTGATCACTGATCTGAGAGAATCATCACCAATAGTGGTACAACACAGTGGAAACCAGCACTTGATCTAATTTGGGAAGGAGGAGGAGGCAAACATGGGGTCCGTGAGGTTCGAGACCAAAGTGGTGCATAGGCTACACTCATTATAACACGCACCTCTTGATTTACTTTTTAACTTTCAGTGAAGGCAGCTGAACTCTGCATTTGAGTTCTCTACATAGATGCCACTGGCCAGTTTGAATGCCTCCCAGATGAGACTGACTGGAACCTGCACCTCTAGCAAGAAGGACACTCATCATGTTCAAGGCCATTGCTAAAATGTAGGAAATTCCATATGATTTTGCATCTGAACTCTTCATATATACACATACAATGGTGTGAAAAAATATCCCCCACCACTTTTTGTTCTTTGTTTGTCACACACGTTTGTCACACTTTAATATTTCAGATCATCAAAAAAAAAAAAAATTGTCAAAGTTAACACAAGTAAATACATCATGCAGTTCTGAAATGAAGGTTTTTATTATTAAGGTAAAACAAAATAAAAAAGTACATAGCCCTGTGTGAGAAAGTGTTTGCCCCCTAAACACCTTAGCAGCAACAACTGCACTCAAGCATTAATGATAACTTCAAATGAGTCTTTTACATCGCCACCTTTATAAGGTCATGACACAGCATCTCAATTTGATTAAGGTCAGGACTTTGACTAGGTCACTACAAAGTCTTAATTTAGTTTTTCTTCAGTCACTCAGAAGTGGACTTGCTGGTGTGCTTTGGATCATTGCTGCATTGCTGTTCCTGCTGCAGAACCCAAGTTCACTGTTGGTATGATGTTCTTTTTCTGAAATGCGGTACTACTTTTTCAATACACATTTTACACAGTATTTTGCCAAAGGTCAAGATGTTTTCTGGCAAAACTGAGACCAGCATTTATGTTCTTTTTGCTCAGCAGTGGTTTTGGAACTCTGTGATGCAAATGATTTTTGCCCAGTCTCTTTCTTATGGTGGAGTCATGAACACTCACCTTAACTGAGGGAAGTGAGGCCTGCAGTTCTTTGGATGTTGTTGTTGGGTCTTTTGTGACCTTTTGGATGAGTTGTAGCTGTGCTCTTGGGGTAATTGTTTTCAGCCAGCCACTCCTGGGAAGTTTCTCCACTGTTCCATGTTTTTGCCATTTGTAGATAATGGCTCTCACTGTGATGATTCACTGCAGTCCCAAAGCTTTAGAAATGGCTTTATAAACCGGTAGATCTCAATCATTTTCTTTCTCATTTGTTTTTGAAATTCTTTGGATCTCAGCATGATGTTTAGCTTTTGAGGATATTCTGGTATATTTTACTTTGTCAGGCAGGTCCTATTTCAGCGATTTATTGATTGCAAACAGGCGTTGCAGTACTTAGGCCTGGGCGTGGCTGGCGAAATTGAACTCAGATGTGATAAACAGGTGTTACAAATTGGTTATGCATTATATTAATATATTATTCATTCATTTTCTTTTTGGCTTAGTCCCTTTATTAATCTGGGGTCGCCAAAGCAGAATGAACCGCCAACTTATCCAGCATATGTTTTTACGCAGCGGATGCCCATCCAGCTGCAACCCATCACTGGGAAACACCCATAAACTCCCATTCACACACATACACAACAGCCAATTTAGCTTGCCCAATTCACCTATAGCGCATGTCTTTGGACTTGTGGGGGAAACTGGAGCACCCAGAGAAAACCCACGCGAACACGGGGAGAACATGCAAACTCCACACAGAAACGCCAACTGACCCAGCCGAGGCTTGAACCAGCGACCTACCCACTGCCCCACCGCGCCGCCCTTAATATATTATATGTGATATATTAAGTTATGTTTTAACAGGGTGTAAATGCTTTTTTCACACAGGGTTATGTAGTTTTGTTTTCCCATAATAATAAAAACCTTCACTCAAAAACTGCATGATGTGTTTATCTTTGACTAATGTTTCAATTTGTTTGATGATCTGAAACATTAAAGTGTGACAAACATTTAAAAAATCAGTAAAGGGGCAAACCCTTTTTCACACCACTGTGTAAATATCATGTGTCAGAGGGTTATAGTAACTCTCCTTGACAGATTATTACTATCTACACTGTATTAGTATTACATCACTGCAGATATTAACTGGACTGGAATTTTGATTCATACGCCTGTTTACGTAAGTTGGTATGATTAAGTTGGTTCACAACAGTTGAATTTTCAATAAAATGCGTCAGGCGATCCTTCAAAAATCCTTCTACATTGCTTATTCGATGTTTTTTTTTTTTTTTTTTTTATGAAAAGTATAACTTCATAGCATTATTGTCTTCAATGCACATGAATCAAAATAGAATGCAATGCTTGTTAAGAAAGGTATTAAAAGGTATTACAGAAAAGGAGGTGCACAGTACCTTTGAATTTTCCTAATGCTGCATTAGGTGAAGATAAAATAATGAGTTTAGAGGAAGCGCAGTGAGTTTGCATGTGAGAAGAGCAGTGTGAAATGACATGAGGATGGTGCGGTGCGGGACATGTGCAGATAGACAGGGTTTGGAGGATCGGGGCGGTCCAGAGGTGAGAATATGTCAGCCTAAATGAGCAGCTGGCACTCCGGCCCACTGCAGCGCCTTTAAACCTCATTTACTCTAATTGCCTTTAACCCGAGAGCTGTGGACATACACAATTAGACACTCAGCTTCCCCTTTACCAAAACACATCAGTCCTGAAACACATCCCTAAACAAACTCTCCCAGCGTGGATAATGTGGTGTTCATTGCTGAATAGCAGAGTTTGACGATCAGGATTAAAAGACAGTTCACCCAAAAATGGAGTTTCTATTATTAACTATATTATTTAAACTGCAAATTAACCTCACAAAGTTCATTTTTAAAACTCTAATAAAGATGTTTTTAATTATTCCAGCGATAATACACTGAATTGAGAGTAAAATTGTACACTACAAAAATGACATTTGCTGCCCATTCAAACTACTTATATAAAACAAATTGAAACAACAGAATTCTTAAGTTTTGTTGGCACAACTTAATTGTTTTACGTTCAATATTTTTATCACTTAAATTTGAAAAAAAAAAAGCTAACTTAATCGATTTTTGTGTTGCGACAACATATTTTTTTTCACAGTGTAAGGTAGAAAAACCTGTACAATGTCTTTATATGTTGTCTGATTATTATTATTTTTACATTCGCTGTAAGCAATATTAGTTGATTTAACTTAAAATAAATGAGTAAACATGTTGCCTTTAAAACAATTAGTTGACTTTACTTAAAATGAACTATGTTACTTAATTAAGCTAAATCAACTTAACAGTTACAAGTTACAATTGTTTTTTCTCGCTTTTATAAGTAAAGTCAACTTGTCACTTTTAAGGCAATGAGTTCACTCACTTTTTTAAGTAAGTAAATAATCAGTTTTTACAGTGTTGCCAATTTCTTATAATTAATTGGGGGATGTTAATATTATATACCGTTTCATTTTAAAATAATGCTTTAAAAAAATACACAAATAATTAAGTGTGAAATTTTGAAGGAGAAACTATTGAAGGAGAAATTGTATTTATTTCTAAATTGTACTCATATTTTCTATTATTTGTTTATTCATTCATTATTTTCCTTTGGCTTAGTTCCTTTATTCAGAGGTCGCCACAGCGGAATGAGCTGCCAACTTATCCAGCATATGTTTTACACAGCAGATGCCCTTCCAGCTGCAACCCAGTACTGGGAAACATCCAAACACACTCATTCACACACATACACTACGGGCAATTTAGTTTATTCAATTCACCTATAGCGCATGTCTTTGGACTTGTGGGGGAAACAGGAGCACCCGGGGGGAACCCACGCAAACACGGGGAGAACATGCAAACTACACACAGAAATGCCAACTGACCCAGCCGGGACTCGAACCAGCGACCTTCTTGCTGTGAGGCAACAGTGCTAACACTGACCGTGTTGCCCTATTATTTGTTTAATTTAAAATAATTATATGACATTATGTTTTAAAATATTAGTAAAAAACAGTGTAATATTATTTTATATTAATTTGTTTTTAAATGATATTTTAAAACGCAACACACAAACACACACACACACATATTAAATTAAATTAAATTAAATTAAATTAAATTAAATTAAATGTCACCCTTCCAGTTAATATGATGGAAATTGTCAGGAATGTTTGCCAAATGTTTTGCAGTATTTCAGCCTGGAGAAGGAGTCTGCAGTATTTTTCCACCTGCTGGAGCAGTGCAGGTGGCATGAGTCACAGCCTGGCACATCTGCCGCTTGTCTGAGAAAACCAGCCCACTCACTCAATGCTTAGACAACTTCAACACTCTTTCCACACTAAATACACAAATCCGTCAGCCACAGACCAGCTCTTTTCACAGAAGTTCACTGCATAATGCCATGGCCATGGGTGTCAGTGGGCTTCTACTCAGCCCTCCTAAAACAGTTGCATTTAGCTCCATAAACTATATATCCATGATCATCTCAATCCTGTTTAAAGGTAATATGAAAACAGAAACATTCACTCTCCTCCATTTTTTAGCTCTTCAATCCTCAAACCAAACCAAAACACTCATAACAGAAACAGAGGAGAATGTGTGTGTTTATCACTAGATTGGTATAATATTTGCATCAGTGCAGTTTTTTTTATCATAATTAACAGCCCTGGCTCATTGTAAATATATACCTACATTTTTGTAAAATGTTTCCAATTTCAAAATACGTTTCAGATGACAAATCCACTAGAAGGCGCTGTCTACATTTTTGTGAATCTGAAAATTACGTTTGCCATTTGTTCAAACTACTTTTTTTAAATGTGCTGAAACAACACAATTCTTGAGTTTTTTTTGGGACAACTTAATTGTTTTATGTTCAATCCACTTAAATTTGTAAAAATAATAATAATAATAATAATAATAATAATAATAAGTTAACTTAAATCCTTCATGTTGCCATAACACAAATTGATTGGGTGGAACCCAGCATTTTTTACAGTGTAACGCACATTTAGTTGTATGTTTTAGATACATATATGTCACTGAGAAGGTGGAGCTTGTCGTCACCAAGAAATCCACTGACCTAAACCCCTAAACCCAACTAGTAATGTTTTCAAAATCAAATGCAAGAGAAAAGTGCACTGCGATCACATAGTTTTACTTTTACATAGTTATGCTCAAACCCGAGTGCTGTACAAAGTGTACAGAGAAAGACTGACCATGCCAGAAAAGTCGTTCATATGGTCATAGACACTGTAGGTAAGGCAGATATGTTCAATTATAAGTCATAGATGATTTGATTTATGGTATTTATTTGGTTTTGTGGAAAAAAGAATGTATGAAAATAATCCTTTATTTGTCAATAATATGTCCCTGTAAATATCATTAATGTGAAAAGGAACGAAAGTTGTTCCCATCATACTACTTTATAACATTCATTTTACCTAGAAAATGCAGTCAAATTTATGTTAATATGCGATATCACAAAAAATGTAGGCTGAAACATTTATTTACAATGAGTCTGTGTTCATAAATCAAATGCCAGTCAGAACCTTTTGATTTAATTTGTATTAATCTGTACTGTCTCATTTGTAGATTTCAGCATGATTTGCTCTTCCCCCAATGAGGGGTAGGGTTAGGGGGTGTGGTTTGGGGACACACCTCCTTTTGAAATCAAATGATATCATATGGATTTGTACAAATTAGCCACTTTTATAACAATACCTAAAACAGTTACTTTTCCTAGTGAGATTGGTCTATTCATTCATTCATTTTCCTTTGGCTTAGTCCCTTATTTATCAGGGGTCGCCACAGAGGAATGAACCACCAACAATTCCAGCATATGTTTTACACAGCGGATGCCCTTCCAGCCGCAACCCAGTACTGGGAAACACCCATACACTCTCACATTCACACACGCATTCATTCACTACAGTCAATTTGGTTTACCCAATTCACTTATACCGCATGTCTTTGGACTGTGGGGGAAATCGGAGCACCTGGATGAAACCCATGCCAACATGGGGAGAATATGCTAACCCCACCAGAAATGCCAACTGGCCCCGCTGGGACTCGAACCAGCAACCTTCTTGTTGTCAGGCGACAGTGCTAACCACTGAGCCACCATGCCGCCTGAGATTGGGTCATATTAAATACATTTTAGAAAATGTCATGGGGGAGCGATTGGTTTCCCATCAACTGTAAAGTTTCACTGCATCCACCCCTCATCATATCACAGCTGTTTCCTCCAGTGAGAAAAAAGCCCTTAAAACTACTTTGTAAAACAATCATCTAACTTTCACTATAAAACACATTATAGTGTATGTGTCAATAATTAGTAATTAGTCAATAATGACTAAAGACAATGACAGACGGCATTTTCATCATCATATTATCACTGAACACATTCACTCTCATTCTTTACTTCTAACTGCTTTGAGGTACACTGGTGATGGGTAGTCCTGCTGGTAATGGATAGTTAGTACAATTATGATAAAGAGTTTCATTTAAAGCGGGGAAAGTGAAAAGTCTGTTGTCATTTTCTCGAGTCAGTGTGAAAAGCGTTTGACGTTTGTTCTTCCATGGAACATTAAATGTGAATGTGCTGGACAGGCTTATGTAATTATATCTTATTAAGGTCAGTGGGAACGTGGTCTAGCTCCAAAATTATTGTTAAATAAAAGCATTGTAAATTATCCAGAATAACTCATGAGCAAGTCTTCTGAAAATCTTGTTTATTACATTTTAAAGAAATTGTCAAATTGTAATGTTTCTGAATAAAAGTGGATATGTATATTAAATTATTGTTATTCATTCATTTTCTTTTTGGCTTAGTCCCTTTATTAATCAGGGGTCACCACAGCAGAATGAACCGCCAACTTATCCAGCATATGTTTTACGCAGCGGATGCCCTTCCAGCTGCAACCCATCACTGGGAAACACCCATACACTCTCATTCACACACACATACACTAAGGACAATTTAGCTTACCCAATTCACCTATAGCGCATGTCTTTAGACTTGTGGGGGAAACCGGAGCACCCGGAGGAAACCCACGCGAACACGGGGAGAACATGCAAACTCCACAAAGAAATGCCAACTGACCCAGCCGAGGTTCGAACCAGCGACCTTCTTGCTGTGAAGCGACAGCACTACCCACTGCACCACCGTACCGCCCATGATTGTTATTATTATTATTATTATTGTTGTTAGTTATTATGATTAGTGTTATATGCTACTACTAAATAAAACTAGTAATATTATAATTAATTCTATATTATTAATTGTAATATTTAAACAAAAAAGTAAAACTAATAGTTATGGCTGTTTTTGTTTCTTAATTTTCAAATGTTAAACTTTCAAAATGTTGTTTTAATCAATGCTACTTTCATTACCTTAAATTAACTTTAAATATTCAAAAATAGTAACTGTGATTCTTTTTTTTTTGCGCTAGTTTAAATGTGACTATTGGATATAGTTCATGGGCTATAAAATAATACTAATATTAGTAAATGATTGCTCTACATTCCTTATTGTATACACTGCAAAAACAGTATGTGTACACTCTAGGGACTTTAATTATGTGTTGTCTTATTATGTAGGTGGTGGATTGTAAAATGTAAAAACTAGCATACTAATTAAGACATCTTAAATTATTAATACGTTATATTAGTAATATAATGTACTAATAATTAAGGCTGGATGTCTTCATTTGGGCGTAAAACCACCCAAGGTCGTAAAGTTTCTCTTTTGTTGACATCAGCTGGTTTAGAAGTACTTCTCATCACACGGAAAGATGGTTGGCAAATGTTACGTTCACAAACACACATATAAAACGTCACAAATTCAAAGCACTTACAGTGAACCAAGTCATTCTGAGACCCTGTCCACACGAACACGGGTATTTTCAATATCACACATTTTTTCTACACAGTGTCGCTGTTTGTCCACATGAAAATGGAGTATCGGGTGACTGAAACCAAAGTCCCTTTAAGGCAAGTCATTTTACTCTGCGGCCATCTTTGAAACACCTCTCAGGCAGTATGCTCGGGCAATCTGTTTGAATGGGGAAACATCAAATTCTCCAAATAGCTTGCCAAGCTTATGATTCAATTTCATATTTGGAATAAACAATAAAATTAAACAACAATTGTCTCTTTAGTTTCATTTCTAAACGTTCTAATCACACAAAATCTGCAGAAACTCACGGCTGGTCCGAGCCCCTCCACCGGAGATTCGTCAGTCTATAGTGATTGCTAATTGGCTCCTGTACTAGAAGGTGGGGCTTCATTCGCCATGTTGACGTTACACTTTTCCCCTTTCAAAACTATACGAGTGACACGTCTTGTGTATTCTACAGTCTTTGCTGAAACCGTAACTTTCCGTAACTTTGGATACAGTGTAGTCGTGTGGATGATACAACCCGAGCTTTCACCTCATGATGTCAGCGTTTTCTCCTTTCTGATTGGTTAATACGAATGGGTTCAAACCAAACATGGAAGGCGCGAATGTGGCAAATTCCACATGTTCGTGACAAAGGAACGTTTGCACCATGGGGCCCTAATCCGCATTGTTCTCATGTTTGCATTGACTTGCAAAAATATTTAATTCCCCGTTTGGTGTGAACCCAGCATAAAAGTGTGATTATGTCCGCTTGTTCGGTTCAGTCCTAACATTTTTGTGTTTTCATGTGGACGGATTGAAAAAAACAAACAAACGTGGGGAAAACTTCATTTATAAATCTACCTGTGTACATGTGGACATGGCCTGAGACACTAAAAACACCAGATCATGTGCAGCTCATCTATAACTGAACACAGCACCACGCTTCACTCTCAAACACTCAGTGACTTGACTAATACAATTACAAAACAAAACTTCAAAAATTCACCTTTTGTTTCATGGAAGAACATTTACAGATTTGGAACAACATACAGCAAGCGCGAATATATGACAAATTCTTGATTTTCTGGTGAACTATACTTTTAAAAAGATATGTCACCCCAAAAACTTTTAAAACGTGGCTCCAAACCTCTTTTTTTTTATCTGAAAAGAAGATATTTTGAAGAATGCTGGAATCCGGTAGTCATTGATTTACATAGTAAGAAGAAGAAGAAGAAATAAAAATACAATGGAAATCAATGACTCAGCATTCTTCAAAATATCTTCTTTCACATTTGTCAGAAGAAAGAAACTAAAACATGTTCAGAACAAGTGGATGATATTTAAATGATGACATCTTCATTTCTGGGTGAACTATCCCTTTAAGAAGTGAGGGTGGCATGGGATGGTGATGTCAGTGTATGGCAGAGGAAAGGAGTGAGGCAGAGCAACCTACCCGTCCTTCTTGTAGAACTCCAGCATCATGTTGTCGGTGGCAACGCTGAGTGGGCGTCGGCTCTGGTCGTGCTGCTGCTTGCGCTCTGATTGGTCCATATCTGGCGAGGGCATAGAGCTGTAGTTGGAGTTGTGGTTGGTGTGCACTGGGCTGCCGTAGCTGCCTGTCAGGTTGAACTCAATTTCTAAGAATAGCAAAGACAAATTAGTCCAATTCTCACAGGGGAAAAACGCTCGCGTGTATGTGCGAATATGTTTTCACAACTCTTTGTGTCCTTACCTCCAGGGAAGAACCAGTCCGCGTGCTGGATGATCGGCTCAATGATTCCTACGATTTGCAGGGACATAGTGGTCATCATTTCTGTCATGTTCCTGTGAAGATCAATGACCCGTTGGAGCTACTCATTCCACAAAGCAAAACTTGAAACTACTAGAGCTTTTAAAGAAACAGTTCACCAAAAATGTCATTCACATATGCTGATATAAAGGCACAGTATGTTTTATATTATATGAGATAACATATTTTGGTAACACTTTCGTTTAAGTAACAATTCACACCATTTACTACTGGCTTATTACCTGCCTATTATTAGGATATTAACTGTTTATTAGCACTTATAAAGTATGATCTTATTTTACATTCCTAATGCTACCCAATAGTGCTGTCACAAAATAGGAATTTCCAACTTCGATACGATACCTTGAAAAATATCGATATTCGATATACAAAAGTTTTGATACTGTGAGGAACAAAGCAACATTAAAAGTATGAAAATTAAGTAAAAAAGGAAAAACTATAAATAAACTATATAATGCTTACATTATACCAGGTACGTAAGCAATCCTTAAGTTCAAGAGGCAATAAATTACAAAAAATTAATTGTGCAATCTCATCTATTTTTCTGATTAAAACAAAAGTGTTAAAATCTTAATATTATTATTAATTAATCTTCTCTCTTCTGGTAAAGAGACAGCAAAGCCAGCACCGATACTTATCAAAAGCAAGGCATCATTTTAAATTTTTCAGTATCGATATTTATCAATATATCTATATTTTTGACAACACTAGTACCCAAAACCTAAACCCAATAACTAACTATCTATCTACTAACTAACTAACTAACTAACTAACTAACTAACTAACTAACTAACT
>CAIGQV010018081.1:3172063-3234120 GCA_903798115.1 Danio jaintianensis | reverse complement strand
AGAAAGAAAGAAAGAAAGAAAGAAAGAAAGAAAGAAAGAAAGAAAGATCACGTTGCAGGCACTTGCACAGAATCCAGAGTTTTAATTTTATGCAAAAGTGAAAATATTTATTTTTAAATTCAAAATCATTATTATTTTTAAACAGTTTCTCATTATTACCCATTTAGTAAGATAAATTATTATGAAATTACACACTTTTCAAACCCGTCGATTAAAGTTCCAGCATTTTTCAAGGTATTTCCAGCACCCTGGAAAAACATTAAAATAATAATAATAATAATTCATTGATAGTTATATCATTAAATATAGTTATCATTGTTGGTGTATTTCCCAGTGATGGGTTCCAGCTGGAAGGGCATCCGCTGTGTAAAACATATGCTGGATAAGTTGGCGGTTCATCCCACTGTGGTGACCCCAGATTAATAAAGGGACTAAGCCGAAAATAAAATGAATGAATGAATTGTTGGTGTAAACAAGCATTAATGGTATAGGGACACCTTCTATTCCACAACTCACCACAAAGACCTGCATCACAAACTTTTACATGGAGAAAATCCTAATCCTTAAAGTAGAAAAGCCAGCAATTTGTATATATAGTGTGAATAATGCTTCAGCAATGCAAAGACTGTCACACTTTAATCTAATGTAAAATTCATGCTAATAACAAACCATTAATTAAGATTTTCAGCTCAGTAAACTACTAATTAGCTGCTTTTTAATAGATAATAGTTGGGTTTTGGTACTGTTAGGAATATAAAATAAGATCATACTTTATAAGTGCTAATAAACAGTTCAAATCTTAAAAATAGACAGGTACAGGGGCGGACTTAGTGATTTGGGGGCCCTGAGCAATTCCAGCTATGGGGCCATTCTCTCTCTCTATGGATATTTTTTTTCTCTCTTTGTAGATTAGTTGTTTTGTTTGTAAATAAACGGTTAAAAAGTATATATATATATATATATATATATATATATATATATATATATATATATATATATAGTATAGGCCCTCGACTTTGAAAAAAGTAATAACGTTAAAATCTTAAAGGTTATAGACAGATTTTACGACATATGATAGAGCATTTATAAAAGAGCAATATGATTAATAAAGGCTTCTTGATATTGGTTCGGGCCCCCTAATTCCCCGTGGCTGCTTACCTCACTTATTGGTTAAGTCTGCCCCTGGGTAACAGGTAACAAGCCAGTAGTAAATGGTGTGAATTGCTACTTGAACTGAAGTGTTACTGTAAAGAAACTGTTTACCATGCCAAAAAAAAAAATCCTATTTGAGTCTTTAATCTATTGAAAGAGGGAAGCACAACATATGTGATGGGACACCAGTGGAGGTGTGCTATTCTCTGCATGAAATACTAATGGGAAGCCTGACAAATGAGCTGTCAAAAGCCACAATCAGCGTGCAGCGCCTGTCGGCTGCAGCCCCAGTACCTGCAGCTACTAGGTCACGCTTCAGGCCTGCTGTAATGAGATCAAATTAACCTGGGACAGAATTGAAAATGAACTGCCGTGGGCTCTGAGTGTCTGTAGCTGCGATCCGCTAAAAGGACACCGAGGGTAGATGAGTGAACTCTTTTTGAAGGCTGGCAGGAGAGAAGCAGATGCTCACCGGCGATGGCGTGCGGGTCGGCCGAGTATTCCTGCACATCCATGACGCCACAATCCAGCGACGCCTTCAGCTTCTTTAGCTTGGAGGCCGAGGGAGCCACTCGAAATAAACCCTACAGTGACAGAACGAGGGAGGTTAGCGGTTCACAGTAGCGTTTCTGTTTTAAATGAATACCAGGAGTCTTAGTTCAACAAGGGGGCTCTTATAATATCGTAATAATAGGCTCTGAAGGGGCTCTTATAATATTGTAATTAAAACAAAAGAAGTGATCGTTCAGTTCATTTGAAGTATAATTGACAGATATACAGTTTTTCATGTAGTAAGTATACTAAAAAACTAGCATTATACTTTGTGGTAGAAAAATACTTGTACATTTGTTTATGCCTTTAGTTGCCAACCCAGGCTCATTCTGAAAACGTACCTCTATATACATTACTGGAGTGCACCAAATACATCCTAGGAGCTATGTTTTATTGCAGTTTTTGTTTTCGCGAATCCACCAGAGGCCGCTGTGTATGGTTTTTGAGATCTTAAATTTTTCTTGCTAGTGCCATTCGCGCCTGCTTTTCTCGCGTAAATAAATCATACCGCCCGGTAGCGTACATTTTAAAAATGAAATGCAGCTATACGTACTTCTGGCTACATAATTCACGATCTCGAGAAACGTATATAGGGATACGTTTTCAGAATGAGCCTATGTTGTTAATTGCGCAACTGAATTTACATTTTATTGAAAAATATGCTATATATGTTATAATAAATGTTATAAATATTATGTTATAATAGATGTTACATTATAATAGATGAATATTCATAGCAAATGCAAGACATCCAAACATCAGGGGTAGGAAATTGAGTGATAGTAGAACTGTATTTTTTTCAAAATATTTTTTTATTCACATTAATTGTAGAAATTCAATAAAGTCTGATAACTTTCAAATCAAATGACTAATATTTTTTAGGTTTCACCTTAAATAATATTTGGTCAGAATAATCAATGTTTTCATGTGTTGTAATAAAAAACAAAGTGTTATTGTCTTATTGAGTTGAGTGTGATCTAAAAATGTCTGAAAACACGGTGAGCTGTTTTGCTGTTTTATAAAAACTGCTTTAAATGACACATTTTTGTATTACTTGTATCATTTTTAAACAACCATAAACAGTAAATCCTATGGATAGTAAATAACCTGCATATTCCTTGATGCCTAACATAAGTTATTGTAAATTTGATATGCATTTCTTAGGAAACATTCCAATCAAAAAAATACAACCCAGGCTCATTCTGAAAACGTACCGCTATATATATTTCTGAAGAGCGCCACTTTTTTTGCAGTTTTTGTTTTCGTGAATCCACCAGAGGTCGCTGTGTACGCTTTTTGAGATCTCAAATTTCTCTCGCGAGTGCCATTCGTGCCTGCTCTTCTCGTGTAAATCCACCAGAGGCCGCTGTTGACTGACTAAATGATTGACCAATCGACTGACCGATTGACTGACCCACCATCCTCCTTCCCTAAATCCAACCAATAGTGTTTTCAAAAGCACAGATTGACCGATTGTTTTAAAGAGGAAATGCAGCCATACGTACTTCTGGCTACATAATTCACGATCTCCAGAAATGTATATAAGGCTCCGTTTTAAGAATGAGCCTATGAGTATATTGAGTATATGAGAATGAGTATTGAGAATAAGTATATTATAAAAATATAATAATTATAAACATAATCATAAAACAGTAAATAAATATTTATATAAAAATTATTGACAAAAACCTAAACTGTGGTCAATTATTTATATTAAAAAATATATTATATTATACTAAAAAAAATATATTTTTGAAATTGAAAAGTAGTCAAACTACTTGCTCTAAAAACAATTATGTTTATACTATAACACTTTAAATAACATGATAAGAAAATTTGCAACATCAAGCAGCATAACAAGCTGGCTTTTTACAGCTAAAAATCAATGCAAGTGAATGAGATCGGAAGCCTCAAGCCAATAAGGTTCCAATGGCTGCACCCGCTTATATGTGAAATAAATAAGTCAATAGATAGAAATAATCTTTACTGGGCTCTTATTTTAACTTTCAACTCAACATTTTTAGAACAATAAATCAATAAATGAAAGCAAAAGGTAAAATCACAAGAATCCTTCCAGAATATCGGAGGTGATCTGCAGCATGATGTCAACAAACAGAATCTGTGACATGCTGTTAGTTACGACAGACCATGATTTTGCCTCATCCCAGAGTTTGCAGCAACAAACTGTGTTTCAAGGTATAAATAAAGCAGGCTGTGTTATTTTCCCATCAGTCTCGCACCTCTTCCTGCATGCCACATTCGAGCAGCATGGTGACGCAAGCCTCGATAGGAAAGGCAATCTCCCTGCCGCTGATGGCTAGATGTTCCTCTAAGGCCTTCCCATAAGATGGCTTCTCTATCCAGGCCTCTGAAACATATAAAGGTGGACATAAATGAATAATGAATAAAATGCACAGTGTAAACCCAGGGTGCATTTCAAGCAGCTCCATAGCTCCCGAGGTCATCAATCAATAGGTCGTGAACATGAATTCAGGCACTGGTAAGGGCAGTGATGAGGTTGGTTCACTAAACCTTTGAGTGTGACATAAGAACATTCTCATTGTACGTCATTAAGCCAACATTATATTAAAAAAGCAGGTTGTGTTATTGGGCTACAGTCAAGCCTGAAACTATTTATACCCCTGGCTAATTCTGTTCAAATGTAAATAAAAGCTGAAAAATATATACAGTATATATTTTTTCCACAATGATGCCTCTTGCCATGGCAATGATGCCATCTTATTATCTTTTGGGAGAAGTCTGTGTCATTTCTGGTAAAAAAAAAAAATAAATAAAAAAAATTATAACAAACAAACAAATAAATAAATAAATAAATAAATAAATAAATAAATAAATAAATAAAGAAAGAAATAAATAAATAAATAAATAAATAAATAATACTTGCTGGTTGAATAAAAGTAACTTTAAGTCAGAAATTACCAGGGGTATGAATAATTTCAGGCTTGACTATACATTATAGAAAAATAATTTGATTGTTTCATATACAAGCAATATTTCAAGTTCATGTTCAGGTTTACTTTATTTGTATTGTTCATTTTAAAACAGCCACGAAACTGAACCAAAGTGCTTTACAACGTCAAAAAACAAAATAAAAGGAAAGATAGAAAAATGGAAAAAAAATTCCCAATAGGCCAATGAAAACAAGTGGGTTTTTAAAAGTTACTTAAAAATAGTCAGGCTAGGGGCCATTCTGATCTCCACTGGCAGGTCATTTCTGTGGCCCAAACACAGAGAATCCCAGATCACTTCTATGCTTCAGTCTGGAGAGTGGGATTAACAGAAGATTTTGGTCGCAAGCTCTTAGGGCCACCAAACTGACACCAAACAACTACAGTAGCAAAACACACCAAGCTGAAGCCAAACAATTAGAGTAGATAACATACAAAGTCAATGTAAAGTTGCGAATAAAACTGGATTTCTGGACGAATGAAATTCACCTCAATAGTGTCTTCAGCGAAAAAAAGCTCAAAAAAAAAAAAATCCAATGAGAAAAGTAACAAAACCCGTGTGTTGTCTTCCCGTTTAGATTGAACCAAAGCATCAGAGTTCAATATAATTGTTGCATACTTTTTTGAGACATTTTTACGTGTCTAATTTACATTACTTATATTTAATTATTGAAATGCTAAATGTGTTTGAGTCTCGAGAGTTTGCTTGAGATATTTGAATATTGTATGTCACAAAATATCATTATTAGTATTGCCATGTTTTAAGAACCAAATATCTTACATAAAACATTCTTCGTTAATGTTTGTACACTGGATTCATAACAAATGCAGTCATAAAGGTCCATTTTTGAAATTGAGATTTATACATCATCTGAATAAATAAGCTTTCCATTGATGTATACTTTTTATAGGATAGGACAATAGACACAACTGTCTGAAAACCTGATATCTGAGGGTTCAAAAAGGTAAATATTGAGAAAATCACCTTTAAATTTGTCCAAATTAAATTCTTAGCTATGCATATTACAAATCAATAATTTGGATTTTAATATATTTGCAGTAGGGAAATTCATAGAACATGATTTTTACTTAATATGTTAATGATTTGTGGCATGAAAAACTTTGAGGTTTAATGCTTTGTATTATTACATCCAGTATACGTGTGTGTATTGTTGAGTATCCCTAAAAATATATCTGTTCTATTTAAAACTGGTTTTGTGGCCCAGGGTCACATATATATCAATCATTATGGAACAAAAAGTAGTACCAACATAATTAGCTACTTCTTGGTAGTAACTTGTAGCGGCGCTTACAATTTTTTTTTTAGTTTTTTTTTAGTTTTTTAAAAGTGTAGTAGTTTGACGGTTGGTTTAACTGATGAGTTCAGATTAGCTTCTGCAACACTGGTTAAATGCTACAAAAGCAAGTTTAATAACAGACCCACACATGCTCTTGAAAGCCAGCACTTAACTAAACTTGTTCACTCAGATATTGAAGAGTATAAGCGAAGAGTCTTACCCTGCTGAGCTTTGATCTGTGGCAGGACACTCTGCAGGATCTCCAGAGACTTCCTGTGGTACTCGGCCTGAACCTCAATGAGCTACAGCAACACACACACGCATGCTGTAAGTGTTCCCAAGGCATTTCAGTCGAAACAGCACACTTCACCTTTGAAATTCATAGGTGCTTACCGTTTGAAAGTAGTTTGCATAGTCTATTTCTTTGGCCACAAAGTTGTACATGTCCGCTGATAACTGGTCCTACAGAAGAGGGAGAGGTATGTCATGAGTATTTAGATATTCTCATTTCTTATATAAAAAAAATGGAAGACTCCTTTTGAGATGGAGACTACTAAAGGTCCAGATAATCTTATTTATTTGTTTAATTTTTAATGAAATCAGGGGCGGCACAATGGCGCAGTGGGTAGTGCTGTCGGTTCACAGCAAGAAGGTCGCTGGTTCGAGCCTCGGCTGGGTCAGTTGGCATTTCTGTGTGGAGTTTGCATGTTTTCCCCCGTGTTCGCGTGGGTTTCCTCTGGGTGCTCCGGTTTCCCCCACAGTCCAAAGACATCTGTTATAGGTGAATTGGTTAAGCTAAAATTGTCTGTTGTGTATGTGTGCGAATGAGAGTGTATAGGTGTTTCCCAGTGATGGGTTGCGGCTGGAAGGGCATCCACTGCGTAAAACATATGCTGGATAAGTTGGTGGTTCATTCCGCTGTGGCGACCCCAGATTAATATAGGGACAAAGCCAAAACAAAAATGAATGAATGAATGAATGAATGAAATCAGACCAAAATTAATTTTGTGTGGAGTTTTAGGAGTATAAAATGTGTTGCCAATGAAATATTTACTCCAGCTGGCAAAATTTCATTGGAAAATTGTGCAATAGGAGCCACATCCTTCTAGAACATTCAAATCGTCTGTTTATTTCTTCCATCCATTCCACCGAGGTCAGACATTAGCACTTTAAAAACATGAAAACACATTTACAAGGATTTTACAACAAACTGCGTTGATGCTTTGGAACTTGACACAATTGTTTTGTTGGTCAATAAAAAAAAAAAACGACACTAAAAGTTTAGTTATGTTTTGTTCATTGGGATGTCATTGTAAGGTTTATTTATATATTCCCTTACAGAAAAGTCACATGTTTTAACGTGATCACATGGCCGCAGGAGGAGTTAGGAGACTGTGGTCTTGTCAGACACGATGGTGCTTTCCGTAGTCTGCTGAAGCAACTAGACCAAAACTTGATTTGCAATATTTGATGTCTGATGTCTTATTTTGATCTGTTTCCCTAGTTTCTAATATTTGCAAATAGTTTCAGTAGTTCACTAAATGAACAAAAAAAGAATAGTTTTACCTAAACACAGATTTATCAATAATAAATAATGTGTAGATAATATCTAAATAATAATATATGTGTAGATATTTATATCATAAGCAAGATTGTGGCAACTGTGTGTGCATATATAATTCTTTTATCTTTTTTTTATTTATTTCATAGTTGTTTATAACCACAGTAAAGTGGGGGAGAGATGATCAATAAAGGTCTGCAAAGTGCAGTTTAAACTCAGGATACCCAAACCGGTAGAGCAGTCATGCTATAAGAGATGGATATAGCTTGTCCACTAGGCTATCGCCAGTTCTGACATACAATATAGCACCATCTCTGTGTACTCCTTTCAAACCATCACAAAGGTGAACAGTGTGCATCCAGACAATGTTTTTAATTGTAATAGTTATGAACAATATATTATTGTTCATAAGTAAAAAAAACAAAACAAAAAAAAAACACACATATATAGCCAAAGCTTTTTGCATTTAAATATTGAAAGTCATTACATAGCAATAAACGGACTGCAAGTATGAGACATAATTGATACACTTGATTTACAGATACACGGACTGTGTTTGATGCGGGATGTTTCAGTGAGGTAATGAAGCTTCATTTGGTTATGTGACAGCCTCATTTCAAGCAATGGAAGCACTGGTGTGTTGAAAACTCGAGACATGTGTTGATAACAGGTGTTGAGTTACCAATCCCTAATGTAACCCATTATTTACAAAGTTTGTTTCAGGGCACCAACAATGGCAGTAATGTCTGGATAAAACGACAAAATTTACATGAACTTTTGAGGATTGACCTAAATCTGTTGCCATGTAAACAGTGCCTAACTGTCACTTTCAGCTCAGCGGATGGTTGCATGTTCACAAAAAGTATTAGACTGAAAATGTAAATTATTTTTACCTCTTCAGCAAAGCATGCAAATTTTGCCATGTAACCTTATGTTTGTTCTGCTTTAATTTAGCTTTCAATCAAATGCCGAATAATTAACAAGAAGTCCTCACCCTGCAAATCTCCATCCGATTGGCCGTCTCCTCCATTTCCTCTCTCAGGGAATCAGACTTGGCTCCACCCTGCTGCAAATTACTAGGGTGACTTGAAGACTTGGATGATTGTTGCCACCTACAGGCCAGGAGGACAAATGACACCGTCAAAGGACAATGTGAGCGACGCAGAAAAATCAAGATCAGACTAAATGCTTATAGTCCATACCGTGTTCTTGCAGAATCCATGTCCAGAACAAGTTTGGCTAAATGTTTTCGCTGTTTCTGAATGTTCGGAATTTCCACCTAAACAGCAAACCATGGTCATATGAGAAGAAATAAATGATACAACCTTCTTTAGAAAATGGCATATTTTACTAGTCTCCTAAAGTTAAATAGTTGACTTGAACCATTTTTTAATCCATTCAGCCCATTTCTTGTTCTGGTGGGGTCACTTTTAGCTTAGCTTAGCATAATTAATTGAATCGAATTAGACCATTAGGATTTCGTTTTGTAAAATGCGCCTTTTTCAAAAAACATCATCTTTAAATGTGAAAAATAACATATGTGAAATCTGCATTGCATTAAAACTTGGTTACATTTACATAGCCTCTATTTCCATATTGAAAATGCCTTACACATTTTGGAACAGGGAATCTCATTTTAGTGCTGTTTAATAGGCAATTATGGTGGACAAAAGCCAGTGGACAAATTTGGCCAGCATATACAGGCATCTCAACACTACTCTTTTACTGTACATCCTGGGCTTTTTGTATGACCACAGAGAATCAGGATCACAGTTTAATGCCTCTTCTGAAGCAATATGTTTTTAAGGGGCTTTCACACAAGATTAACTTTATTAGCTCTGGTAAAGTTATCAGCATTGTGACCTGTGGCCTCTGTGTGTGCCATTGTGTTCTTTTATGAACCTTGATATAATGCACTACAAGTTGCCTTATAGGTGATTTTGTCCTACTTTCAATGGTGTAATTTGTACTATATGTCTAAATTCCATCTCCATTATCATGAAACACATGACACTCAACGAAAACATAGCTCTAACAGGACAATCTTACAGCAATTGGTAACTTTTTGAGCCATTGGTTAATTTGGGGGCGACCCCGGATTAATAAAGGGACTAAGCCGAAAAGAAAACTAATGAATGAATGATTTGTTCATTTGGATGAATTTGTAATTCGTATCTCATTCATACATTTTAATATGCAATTACTCATCCCCCAATGATGGTTGGGTTTAGGGGATGGGGTTTTGGAGCACATCCTTTTAAAATGTTTTACAAACAAATGTTTTTGAACAAATTAATGTGTACAAATTTTAACAAATTACAAAAAAATACATGAAATAGTTATGTTTTCTTGTGAGATCAAGCTGGCTTTAATCACAGTGTCCTCTAGGAATGTCAAAAGTACAGACTTCGGCACTGAAAAAAAAAAAAAAAAACATTACAATATCAGCATTTCCTGCTTGCATTTTGAGTGCTGTGGTCAGACTGGTCATTGTGTTTACATGCTCAACAGAAATAATTGTCATTGGCTACAGTGATCATCTCTTCATGCTCTTCACCATGTTCTTACACATACATGGACAAAACTAAATGTTTGAAATTCACATCTATCAAGCTGATCCATCAGTGGATTGCTGATATATCTGCTCATGGATGGATCCTGTGATAGAGGCAACATTCAAATGTTCTAGTGTCCTTGTATATGATTAAGAACTTCATGAAGAGCATCAAGTGATGATCATTGTAGCCAAGCACAGTCATGTCTGTTGAGTGTGTGAACACAATGGCCAGTCAACGTTGTCAAAGAATCCAGTGCTCAAATGTTAGTGGGACATAGACATTTTTTAAATGTAAGTACTGATTGGTATAACAAAGTTGGTACAATTGACAACTCTAGTGCTGCTGAAATTATAGAAAAATACTGACAGGAAAAATAAACGCTCACCTCAGCCAGCACATAAAGAGGCTCTACAACATCTCTTTCAATCTGAAGCTCAAAGACGAGCAGCTCTTGGGCCAACTTCTCCTCCGTATCTCCACAGAGCTTCAGCATCTTACTGCAGAAAGAGTCAAAACAGGCATTGAAACTCATTTGCACTTGAGGTATTCAAAGCTGCATCCTAGTAACCTATTGTGAATCTCAAAAAATCCCTTAGATGTGAGCAGAAAATGATACTCATAGCAAAAAAAAAAAAAAAATGTTTTAAGCCAAAATGATCCTAAGCCATAAGTATTGATTTGCAACAAGAACCAACATTACAACTTCATGAGCATTTATTTTATAACAAATGTAATTTTGCTTTTAATTTTTTACAATATTTGTCATTTTGGTCCAACTTAAATTAAGTGGCCTTAACTAACGTACTTACACTGAAATTAATCGATTGTTACAATTTACTTATTGTGTAAATGCATGTTTTTTTGTGGTTACATTGTTATTAATTTCCGCAATTACATTTATAATTACACTGTTGACCATTCCTTGCACCTTAACCCACCAGTATCCCTATCCATACCACCCAACCTTACCCTCAACAGCACCTGAAGTGTTCTGCAATGCATTATGAACACAGTAAGTACATTCTTTTTATTAATTGATGTAATTACCTGTAATTAAGGCCACTTGATATAAAGTGGAACGATCATTTTAGTTTAATTTCTTACTCTACTGACTGATGCTTGTCTGTTACTCTGTTACCTGTTAATCGCTTGCAAATATAAACCGATTTCATCTTTTAAACAATTGCTTTTCTTGATTTAGGGATGTTTTAAGTATTTGTTCCTAAAAGCAAGACAAAATGCTTTTTAAAAGCAACTTTCCCCAATGATTCCCATTTAGTCCAATAGGATCCTGGATGCAAATACTAAACAACACAAATACTAAATACAATGGACAAATAGTGAATTAGGATGCAGCCCAAGAGAAACAGATTGAAAACTTTGTTAGAGGTCAAAATACAAAGGCAAACATCTCCAATATGTGATCTCTCACCCAAGCAGAGAGTCGTCTCCTAAAACAGCAGCTCCCTCCACCATACATTGAGCAAGTGTAGTCAGCGGCAGCTTTTTCTGTCCAGGAAAATATCACAATAAAGTCATTATGAGTGTAGGTAACTGCAGTGCAGAAACCAAAAGTGACCAATGGTGGACGTACACAAATTAAAGACTTGAGAAAATGTCCAAATGCCCTAATAAAATATTACTCCAGTAATAATGTAATGTCCTCCTTTTCAAATTTATTTGAGTTGAAGTAGAAAAGTACTTGGTTTTTAAATGTAATTAAGTATTATGTACAGTGCTCGGCATAATTGAGTACACCCCATTTTAAAAATTAATATTTTTATCCATTTCTTAGTGTATATAGGCAATGTATTTTGGTGCATTTAAACAAAACAGATTTACTAAACAGATATATTTATTAAAATAATATTTTAGTCACCAAACATACTTAGAAATTGAAAGATAATACAATTAATTTCAAGAAAAATATTATAAAAAAAAAATTACAACCTACAAAATTTCAACAAAATTTTTCAATTTTTTTGCTTCTCTTGATTTTTCCTCTTTTTAAAATTTGTGTTTAATATTTTTCTATAACATATAAATGTGGGTGTACTAGTTTTTGAACCGTTAAAAGTTATTTTGTTAGATTAGCTCCAGATTTGGCTTCAGTACTGACTAATCTAATGTATATGCACAAATATAATACTGTATAGCTTCCTATTAAAAATATGAACTTAAAAGATAAATTTGTGAGGGGTGTACTTATATATGCTAAGCAATGTAAAAAAAACAAAAAAAAAAAAAACTTTTTCATTATTATTGACAAGAAAATGTTTAGTTTTATTACCAAACTTGTCTTACACTTATAACCGTACTGATAGTGATCATTTCATTAAGCAAGTGTTTAATACAAAATATACCATATAGCTTAGTATATAAAAAAATTAAGAAGCACAAAATGTGTGTAAATGTGTAACATAAGTAAGAAAAAATGTGTTTGCATTTTAAGATAAGTACTATTTTAAGAGTTTTTTATTTTATATTTGATTCTATTTAAGAGTATTTTAAAAGTTTTAGGTTCTAAAAAGATTTGTTTTTAATGGTTTAAAACGTTCAAAATTTCTAATTTATTAACTTTATTGTCTAGTTATAATTTCATTAATATAAACATTTCAGTCTCGTGTTATATGTTCTATATGTTCTCAGAACGTTGCTAAAAATATTATTAGAACATTCCATCCACATTCCATTATTTTAAGTTGTGTTAATGTTTTTCTATCAACATTATGAGAACATTTCTCAAGAAAAAACTATCGCCCTAAACACTTTCCAACAATGCTGTTTTTTCCAACCCAGGCTCATTATTGATACGTACCCCTGCATACATTTCTGGACAGAGCGAAATACGTCCCAGGAGGTACGTTTTTTTTGCAGTTTTTGTTTTCACAAATCCACCAGAGGCCGCTGTGTATGCTTTTTCAGATCTCAAATTTCTCTCGCGAGTGCCATTCGCACCTGCTTTTCTCATGTAAATCCACCAGAGGCTGCTGTCAACTGACTGACTGACCGATGCCCCTGCCCACCCCTTCCCTAAACTCAACCAATAGTGTTTTCAAACACCGTCATTGTGGTCAACTCCTCTCTGCGTCTAAAGTACGCCGACGTATGCGGCGAGCCACTGGACAAACTGATAACAGTGGAAAAGTTGTCCATACTACGGTAAGCAGTAAACTGGTAGCACGAAAAGAAACAGAAGCCGCCCCGTAGCGTTCTTTTTAAAGACAAAATGCAGCCATACGTAGCCCTGGCTACATAATTCGCGCTCTCCATAAATGTATATGAGGGTAGGCCTGTGTTGGTTTTTTCTATCAACATTACAAAAATGTTCCAAAAACATTATATTAATAACATTAGATGCAAATCTTTACACAGTTTTGAAGAAATGTTACTCAATGGCCTAAACCATTGAACGTCCCCTGTTAGCTGGGATGCAACCGCACTACTAAAGCAACAGGGAAAATGCATTAGCATTCATTTATATTATTTTAATATAAGGTTCTTTAATATATTTAAGCTTTTACATAAAACCTACTCTATTCAGATGATTATACACAAATATGGGCACATTCAAACATTTCATACAGTTAAAGAGCTTGACCTTTTACAGGTGATTTACTTTACAAATAACTGATAACTGTAAAAATATAAATAAAATCTGAAAAATTTACATTAAAAAATGCCAGCTGTGGTTGCCAGAACTGTACCATTAAAAAAACAGTAGAAACTGTAAAGTAATTTTCTAAATCTTATGGTAAACTACTGTATTTCATTAATTTATAGTATTATACAGCAGTGTTTTGAAGTACTAACACTACACATCATGCATTTGTTACACAGACAAAAGCACAACTATATGCAGTAGGTGATTAGAAAGTTATATAATAAAGCGGTACATTCTCGTTTTAACATATATAGAAGGTGCTCAGTGTCATTGACTTAACTACTAAACACCATTATGGTAACACACATAGAATGAAATTAATGCAATAAACATCTTTATATCAACATTAGATGTAACATAAGACTTTAATATACATCAATGATGAGTAAAAAAAATAGAGTAATGTCAACAAAACAGCCTACGAAGTGAAGTGTCATGCAGGGAATTCTGAATAAGTCAATTTACGGTTATTAACTGTATACAATGTATTAAGGAAACTTACTGTTAACCAGGTTGCAGATTTTTACTGTAGCATTTTTACAGTGTTTTACCATTGAAATTACTGTCATTTTTTGTAATCTTGATGTAATTTGATTTTCAATTACAATAATAAATCTTGAAATTTGACACCTCAAGCTGTGAGAATCTCCTGTTTTCGGATAATTTTGTATATTTAGTCAATCTTTTAATGTAGACTCGCACTGAGCAAAAACAGTTGCAGTTGGATCCGTCAATTAATTGTTCAATGAGATTTGTTAACTGATTTAATAGATTCACTAACAAGTTTCAGCTTCATCATGAATCAGACACTGCTATTGCGTCTCTGAATGATGTCACAATTTCTGTATTTCCAAATAACTGTCCTTGATGCACAGAAACATGTACTTAAAGACATGCAATTCTGTCATCATTTACTCATACTTCACTTGTGCCAAAACCTGCTTGAGTTCCTTTGAGTTGAACACAAAAGAAGATACTGAACAATTTGGGGGCAAGGAAAAACATCCATGACTTCCATAGCAATTTTTTGCTTATTGACGGCTGATATTTTGAAAAAAAATAAATATTTTTTTAGAGAACTGTCCCTTTAACCCTTGAGTGCTGTTGGGGATGTTTTCATCGACTCTGGTGTGATTTTGAGTCTTAATTTGGCCACAACTTTCTCTTTGTTTCAGCAAATGGAATGATTTTTGGTGACAAGTCTTATTTTGACACATATTTTGTTTTTATTTCAAATTTTAAATTCAAATTTATTTTGAAATTTTTCAAAAACTCATCAATACACTCTGGGCAAATTTACTACCCTTTTATTATGTTGGTGGCTGTTTTTGCCCCATTGACTTTCATTATAACTTTTTTTTTTTTGGATTGCAAAGCCATGAGAGCATATAATAATGCATTCTTTATTGTTGGTTGTTTTCCCTGTTGGGAAGAGGTCAAATTTGTCATTTTTACTGTTGATCATCAGTTGGAACCATTAACCCTTTAGATAGGCGAGTACACACATGGAGTTCTGTGCAGTATAGATATGATGGAAGTCAATGAGGCAAAAACAGCCACCAACATAACGAAAGAGCAGTCAATTTAAACAATAAACAAAGGTAAAGTACAGTAGTGAAGTAAAAATACATAGATATTGTTTATCATTGGAAGTAACTGAGCTGTAAGAAAAAAAACATACTGAGGGTGATTTGACAGATCTCTTGTCTATTTCTGTGCCTTGTTGACCCTGTAGACATGCAGTCAGCTTCTTATGTGTGCTATGAGAGACCTGCTTCACCAGGTCCAAACGCTTCTCCACCTGAATGCAAAGGAAAAACAGATTTGTGTAAATTGGCATTGCGTGATGTATGGTACAGATGCAGATTGTTGACCCTGGACCACAAAAAACAGTCTTATATTATACATAAAATGCATTGTTTGCAGGGCTTAATTTGTGCCGGAACAAGCCGGATCCGGATCCGGCACCTCATTTTACAGATCCCCTTTCTCACACACCAATGAAAAAAATGCTCTGCAGACTTGTAGCTTGCATAAACTTAATTTAAAAACACATATAATTAATGATGATGATGTCAATAACTTTAAATTTAACTTAATATTTAAAATAGCTATAAAATGGTGCTTAAAAATCTGTGCTTAATTTGAAATGTAGAACAATGGCGAAAAGACTATTAGATTAGACTAGAAGATTATTTTAAACAGAGTACAACATCTAAAACAAAACAGGCTATAATTATGGGCTATAGATAATGGCAAGGTTTCAAATTGACCTGTTGACGAGAAAGAAGATGAAACAATCTGTGATGAACGGATAAAGTCGATAACGGCCGGGGGAAGAAGAGGCACGGGGAGGCATGCAAAAAAGCAGCAGAGATGGAGAAAGCCAAAAACGGGGGCAATATGGACAGAAGCAAAGTTTAAAATAAAAAAGAATATCCATATTCAATGCTGCGAATAGCTTTTGTCCTGGCTCATTCCAATTACTTGATTAAGCGAATTAAATTTAAACTGACTGGCAATTGATGATTTTGTCATAGTGAAAACAGTTTAATAGCCTAGGCTTCTCTGAAACTGTGTTTCACTTTACTTTTATTTATATTATTATTTTATTTTAACAAACCAGTTTGTGTTTTGGCACTGAAGCATATGCAGACCTTGTTTTAAAGCACCTCAAATGTTATTTGTTTATTTTGTAGATAACTGACCAACAAAAAATACATTTAAATTAAGAAACAAATTATACCAAACGAAATTTGTTTCAAAATGATATTTTTTCCAACAAATATCTATGGTGTCATATATTTTTGTTCAGATTTACACAACTGTGTGGCGCTCTGAAAATAAGGATTTAATTAATGCTCCACTGTAATTGTTGTATCACAAACCTCTGCATATATTTGCTACGTTTTTAATGCAAGTCATTATTTTAAAGATTATGCTTGAGCATCTGCTTTTTTCCTCGGTGCTGAGGTGCTTTCATTTTCTCCGTCTCACTCACGGCGACTTCAGACGAGGGAGTGTTTAAGTAAAAGTAAAACTGGCCACAATTTACTTTCCCTGCGTCAAACTGGCAGGAAAATATAGGCTACATTTAAAATGCATTAAATACAAAGGCTGGTTATTTTACCAGCGATGAGGGACAATAGAGGTATTAGAGATTTCAAAGAAAATCTTAATATTAAAAAGGAAACATAAGTTTGACAACAACAGATCCTATCAATGTCGAAACAATAGTCTGTTCTTCACAGAAGCTTTAAACAGACATGTGCATGCGTGCGCTGACCGCAGTGATGTTCAGCTCAGACAAGGAGTCTTTATTTAGCCTGTACAATAGTTTCAATTTTTTATAATGTTCCATTAGACTTAAAATTTCTTTAATTTAATATTATTAATTTAATTTATTAATATATAAAATGAATGCTTATTTTGCTGTGATCTTTATGCAAACATCATATAGCAGGCTATTGGGTTTTATCTTTCAGTAGCCAATTATGTATTTTATAAATGGATTGATTATAAGGACTAAGCTATTAATACCTGTAATTCTCTGAATGGAAAAGGATTGGGTGGTTTGTTAGTTGAATATATCAATCATTCAAAACTTGATTGTGATTATGGAGTGGAGATTTATTCATCATAATTGATCGTTAATTTAAATGATCAACGGGATTGTCATCCCTAGTTCTTAGCTAATATCACACATTTTTACCATTTAAACGTGTACAGTAGTTCCTACATTTAGACTTGTTTAACAAACCTCTTGGAAGCTAAATATACAAATAAATAAATGAAAAAGCATTTAGAAGTAGTCTTTTTGTCTAAGTCCCTAGTTTCATTTAGCATAAAATGATTTTGATTTACAGAGAAGAAACCATTTGTAAATAAAAAAAAAAATTCTTACTTGGAAAATAATTGCCTTTATTTACGTTAAATATGCCCACTAAAAAAAAAATACCTACTTAAGTTCTTTATATAACACATTTACCATTGAAATGTGTACAATTCCTACTTTCAAACCTGTTTAACTCGTTTAAGTATTTTAGAAGCAAACAAAAAACAAATAGTAATAAAATAAAGTATTAAAAAAAAAGACTGATGCGCGCCTGCCTTGTTTATGTGACAGACAGTCCGTCCTTGTAGTTTCCTTTGCATAAATTTAGATAAATTTTCATAATAGATTTGCAGCGAAGAAAACATTTTATACATAAAGATTAGAATAAAATAAAAACAAAAAATAGTTTTTACAGTACATGCACACTACAAAAGTTACTAATGCAAGCTGTAATTCACTTAAATTGGCCCACCAATTTGATTGCGCAAATGCTTTGTTACCTCTCCCTCCTCTGGTAGCATTCTGGATCCTTAACCTCGATCTGTTCCGGGACCTCGCAATTTACAAATTAAGCACTGATTGTATGTGTCAAAATTATATTTTTTTATGGAATTTTTTTTTTTTTTTAAATAAATATCATGTTCTGTGAAGTAAATTTCCTGTAAATATATCAAAACTTTATAGTAACTTTTTGGTAACTTATCAGTAATGCACATTGTTCATTCATTCATTTTCCTTCGGTTTAGTCCCTTTATTCATCTGGGGTCGCCACAGTGGAATTAACTGTCAACTTATCCAGCATATGTTTTATACAGCGGATGTAAAGCCGCAACCCAGTACTAGGAAACATCAATACACACTCATTCACACACTATGGCCAATTTAGTTTATTCAATTTATCTATACCACATGTCTTTGGACTGTGGGGGAAACCGGAGCACCCAGAGGAAACATGGGGAGAACATGCAAACTCCACACAGAAATGCCAACTGATCCAGTCGGGACTCGAACCAGCGACCTTCTTGCTGTGAGGCGACAGTGCTAACCACTGAGCCACCGTGTCGCCCTCAATGCACATTGTTAAGAACATAATCTGGACAACTGTAAAGGTGATTTTATCAATATTTAGATGTTTTGATTCCTAATTTTTTTGAGGTCTAGGGTCACATTGTTGTGTTATTGTGTTCACACTGATCACAGTACAAATTCATCTCACCTGTAGCAGGTCTTCACTCAGTACCTCAGTTTTTTCTGCCCTGTAATATTGGAGAAAAACAGACATTTAGGTGTAGCTCCAGCAAGAGGAGGAATAATTTAGCTAAACACACTTGATGGGAGCACATCTACCATGGGACTGACTATAAATCCCTGTAGTGATTAATTAAACACAAGCTATTTAATACACATATATGCAGAAAAATGCTTTGCGGGATTTTGAAAGCAACCTTAAAATTGTGGTAACTAAACTAAAAAAAAAAAAAAAAAAACATAAGCAGGAATTAATTAAATAAAACATAACAGTAAAGATGTAAATAATTTATTACAAAAGTATATTATAGAAATGTAAGAATAATGGTAATGTTAATCTTATAAATGCAGATATTTATGAAATGCGTGTATGCAGGTACTTATAGTGAATCAGCGAATCAGCATATTGAAATGATGTCTGAAGCATTATAAAGAAACACACACAGAGAGACAAGTAAACCTATGTTAATGTACATTTTCAAACACTTTTATTCAAAGTGAACTTTAAATGAGTTTAAATGAGTATTCCAATAGTCCAGCCTGCACAAAACACAAAAGCATTGCATTGCTTCCTCCAATAAGAAGTGTCCAATCAATCTAATGTTCAATAAAACACATCTGAAGTAATCAAATACAATAATGAAGTTCAACTGATTATCAATCACAACTCCACGGTTCCTGTCTTTCTTGGAACAAGTTATAGTTAATGCATCTAACCAAATAAACAAGTTGTGATGAAATGCAGGGTTGGCTGAAATCACTGAGTTGAAGTTGACGGACATTTATCCAGTTATAAATGACTGTAAGGCATGCTGAGATGTGATCTGCTATAGCCAAATCATCAGGCCAATATGGGAGGATGAATCAAGTATCATCACCACATCAATGATAGAAAAACCCATGCTACTGAATGACCTAGTTATACCATGTAGATAGAGAACAGAAGTGGTCCAAGAACTGAGCCCTGAGGCACCTCGGCAGCAAGACACTGCCACTTGGACACCTCACCGGTCTAACTAAACCCCTAGAGTGTAGTTCCTGAGATTCCCTTTATAAAGAGGGTTAATAGAAGGATTTGGTGGTTTAACGTGTCAAAAGATAAGTACAGAACAATCCACTTTTGCCAGTCTCAGGGCAACACATCCTGCCCTTCTAAAAGTGACTAACTTCTAAGCATGAACTACTGGAGACAAGATTACCACTGATTCTGCCCTTATTAACATTCTGCCATTTTATTTATCTTGCTTACAGATGCCATCACAAGAACAACACATAGGCATTCCCGCAATATATGCCCGAGAGTCGACATTTTCAAGCAAGTCAAGCTGGGAAGATGAACTGCAGAAATGCGAGGAGGCTGAACGTCACCCCCTCCAGGTCAGGCACATTCACGAGCTTTGAAAATCAATACAAACAACTTCCATGATCCCCCATGAATGCAATGTATTGAACTCTGGCCATTAGAAATTCATAATGAAACCACAGCAAGTGTGAACCCAGAGCAGGTCCTCTTTCTGCTGAGCCTCAGATAAGCAGAGTGACCCATATGGCGCTCACATACATACAGAAGAGCAGGTTGCCATGGCAGCAAATGCCGGCGAATGAAAATAGACACCAGCACATCCACCATGACAGAGACGTGTTAGACTGAATCAGAGGCTTGTGATGCATTGGAGGAGCATTTTATATCAGAGAGACTTCATTTAAAAGCATTTTAGAGGCACATTTGAGAGAAAAAAAAAAAGATTGGGAAATTGAAACATTGTTTAAAGGGGCCATAAAGTGAGAAACCAAAATTTGCTTGATCTTTTTGACAAACAGTAGGTTGTTATACTAGAAAAACACCATGTGTGTTTCAGTGCTCAAATCTTTCTTTTTAGTCTAAAAACAACTATATGAAAGCCAATCTGCCAAAAACGACAGGTTTTACAGGTATTAAGTGTATAAATTAAGTAGTATGGTGTGCTTAAACTCCGCCTCTACAGAAGAAGACCAACAACGTCACTGTCGATTTAGCTCCACCCACTATTTTATGTATGCAGTATGTAAATAAAAAGAGACTTCATATTAATGTGTTTAATGTGTACAGAAGAGCTGAATTTGACAATTGCTGTTCCGTGTCCAATGAGCTGACCAATCACAACAGACTAAATCATCATCGGACCAATCAGAGAAGAGTGATTTCTTGGAAAGGCGGGGTTTAGAGAGACCAGATCCTTAAACAAATCATTTCAGATACTGTGAAATATAATAATGATGCTGAGTTTTTATTGACCTTGTATAAATGTAAGCCTCCAAAAATAAAATGAGGAACATTTAATACAACATAATAGAGGTGATTAATTAAGTACTATACCTGTGCTTTTTATTTTCGTCACAGAACATAAAGAGTCTGGAAGTTGAATATATGTTTCTGAGAACAACCTTTTGACATTACTTTATGATATTTAAATATTCCTATACCTCAATGGAGCTGAAAGTGCACATAGTGATGCCTGCAGGGCTGTTGCTTTGACCTTTATAAAATGTTTCCAGTGAGCTTGAAGGTTAAAATGTCAGCTTGTTCACCTCCGAGCAAGCCATAACATTGCATAACACCATAATACTAGATATATTAATAGTTCAAGGACATTTACATTTGTTTATATACTGTAATTAAAGTAATTTAAAAAAAGTAATTACAATATTTCCAATGACAAAAGTACTATTTAATTTATTGAAGAATTTAATATGATTAATATAATTATATTTTGATTAATTCATTAATACAATGCGGTTGTTTGCATGTTTTCTTTATATTAAGAGAATAAATGTGAAAAACCCAGAATTATATTAAATCAGTTAAGTAAAATATTGTTAGAAAAACAGGTTTTGGAAGTGAAATAGAAAAGAAGCCAGAGAAGCCTGTAAATTATATACCAGAATTCTCTGTTTGAAACTTGAAATGTGATGCTAAAATAACCACTTCTTATCAGTTACATACATTAGGGTTTTGTGTTACATAAAATGTTTTTTCCAATGGTATAATATCTGGGTCTATGACACTGCACACCTTCTATATTGTATTTACATTTTCAGATTGTAACGGGTCTTTCCCTATAAAAACATAACAGCTGCTACAATATATTTTAATATAATGAATGTCTTGGCAAAAATTACTTTTTTTTATCATATAAGTTTAGCTGCAAAGGATGTCAGCAAAATTGGGATTAAATTTGACTTTTCACATTTTGTTTCTTTTTAATCTTATTTTAGTTTGTTGCTTTTTAGTAGTTAGTCCACATGTTTTCTGACTTCTAACGTTTGCTTTCATGCTTGGCTTTTAAAAACTCGAAATGCTAAATACTAAGCAATTAATTATTAAAAGAAAAGAATAACACCCAAAACAACATTTTCACCCTTATCAAAATCAGTATTCTGCTTTTCCTTCTGTTAGTGACTCATCAGTCTGTCTGTTCACTTTGAAGACCACATGAAACAGACCCTATTGGCGTTTCATACAAATGTCCCTAGTCTCTTTGCATGTAATTCATCAGCGCACAAAGTATTGTAGAGAAAAAAAAATGTGTTTGTTTTCATAATCTCTCATCACATTTCTCTGCAAAGTCTATGATGTAATTGAGTCTGTGAGTAAAGAATAGACAGTTTTGACTCTAAAATCGATTAGAAGAGCCACATCAATAGCCATTTTTTAAATAGTCAATACATGGACATATATACTTAAAGGTGCTGTATGTAAGTTTTTGACTCTTCTAAAGCAAAAAAAACACTAATATGTTTGCAGATATTTAAAAAACATGCTAAGTGAACATTCTTGTTTATCTGATAAACAATGCTAAAGTCAGTTATTCAGCTTTGAAAATGTGTTTTCCGGGCCGGAACGTCTGTCTTTGTTTTGGTCCCTTTAATCCATCCAAAGCCAGTTTAGCCAATTATATTTCAGCACCCCGGGTTGCCTTGGTGGAAAACAGCATATTACATTCAGTCAGTCAGAAAGGCTCTTAAAGCATGCATCCGTGACCAAAATGCGACCTCCGCTGGACAGTAGCAGACTCCGAAATGAGACGCAGATTCAGAGTTCCACATGAGGTTATTAATTAGCAAATAATATAAATATTACAAACGCAAACATTAGGTGAGCAGGTTGCATTGTAACCCTGTGTCCTAACAACACGCTAAGTGACAAGATTTGCAATGATGAACAATTTGGCTGTTTGCACCAGACGTAAAATGACAGAAATTTAAATACAGCCATTCAGAAGCACAGAATAGTGCACTTACTGCACTCCAATGAAATGGTAAGGTTTATAATCTAATTAATACATATTAAACCTCTTTAGCATTATTAAATATACATGCTGAGTGAATAATATTTGTTGGCTTGCACTGAGTCACAGTTCTAAAGTTCAATTTCAAACAGTTTATTTTATTTTCGAGATCTGAGGTAAACTATCTGCTGCTGCTTTCAGTAGTATGGCAATAAATGTAATGTAAAATGGCTTTCAAACTCACATTGTTCGCATTTAACACTGAATAAAGCACATGCTGTGTACCTGAGGTAATCATTGTCAGTTTATGCTGTTGTTCAGCCGCAAGAAATAGAAACCGTTTCTAAAATATACATTTCAGGTGTTGGTTAGAACAAAAACTCCTTTTAATATGGAAAATATTCCTTCTGTCGCACGCTGTTGCTTTTATTTAGAACACTCCTGTTGATGTCAATCTGGCAACCTGCGCTTGTGTGTGTTTTGAACCTGGAGTGCAATACCTAGCTCAACCACTGGGTGTCAAACTTACATACTGCACCTTTAACCAAGATACTGCCAAGACATTCCCGAAATATTGCTAAAATTAAATAGTATACATTTAAAGGATCCCTTGAAAGAATACGAAAAATGAAAGTTCTAACACAAAATAACTTGCATCTGAAGAATGTTGAAAACCAGTAGCCATGGATTTACAAAATATTTTATTTTATATATGGATGGCAATGGCTATTCATTTCCAAAACTTTTCAAAATGTCTTCCCTGGTTTTCAACAGAAACAAAAACAAGAATCCACACAGGTTTATAAATAGTTAGTAAATCTTAATTTTTAGGTGAACTATCCCTTTAACATTATTATTATTATTATTATTATTATTACCACCACACTGAATATATTCAGCTCTCTATTGTTAGCATCCATGCTAAACACAGTTATCATTTTAAATGGGTCGTAGTTATCATTTAAAAAGTTTGTATAAACAAGAAACTTTTTAAAAATCTAGACATTTTGAATGTTCAAAGAGAACATCAGAAATATATTTTGAAAACCTACTGAGTATTTCAACAAAATGTTCTTTTTTGTGAGCTGGAATCAAACTCTCCCTCTTCAGCAGCAGTATCTTCCTGTTTCAGGTCTATTGATAAAAAAAAAGAAAAAAGAAAAAAGAAAAAAAAAAAAGATCTGAAATCCAGGCTGCCTACAACAGATGCTTCAAGCTGCAGCGCTCTCCTACACTGCAAATTTCCCAAGGCGAAGACAAACACAAACAAGCGGCCTGGCAGAGGGGAACAGATGATGCATGTGAATGACCCAGTGCTCAGCAAGAGCCAGAGCTGAGGCACTGACCGGGGACAGCCCCCAACACCACCAACGGCTACAGGACAACGCTCAAAGGCTGCAATTAGTTTGCAAACACCATGTAGAGATGTTTCTTTTAATAATTTTCTTTGCAAGGCTGCGGCGCGTTAATATTTCTGCAATTAATTAAGCTGAAAGTACTTAACTTACAGATCATTTCTGCCTCAGTTGAGTTATGTGTTCGTGTTCTTTAGAAAACAAGTAACAAATTCTTCACACGTTCGGACAAGGTGACCTGTACATTTCATGGAACCCATATGAAAATGAACCATTGTTAAATGGTTAAAAGAAAAAAACGGTTATTGTAGGTAACCCTTTCACACATAAGCTTTAAATACTCCCTGTGTTTTTAAAATGTGACCATTATTTAGAACGCATTGCTTTAATGTTTCCATGGCGATGCATCAAATTTACACACTGCAACATCAAGTATGTATGCATATATCTTTTTGTTTGTTTCTTTTTTTTATTTTCTACAAAAACATCATACATATATTATGAAATATCTGATATTCTGACTTTCAAATACGTTTAAGAACATGTATTTCATTGTTTAAACGGATTAATAATGATCATATTATTTGATCTAGAATGGGCCATGTTAGCCTGTGCTGCATGGGAAAGATTAAAGCTGCTGGATTTACAACATGCTAATTTATCAACTTCTCTCAAAATACTTGAAAGTGGGTGTCTGTTAAACTGTGAGAAGAATAGAATAAATGTACTAGTAACCTAAACAGTGTGTATCTGATGTGAATAATGCATGTCGTCTGATCATGTTTAAATATAAATAATATTGCCATCAAAGTGTATTTTACAAACCAAACCATAAATGTTATGTTGTGCTAGTACTTACGTGTATTTAACACCAGAACTACCATTTTTATTTTTTGGAATTTTATACGGGGACGGGGGTGACCAGCGAATACCTGTGAATAAACAGGGCCGAAAGAAAGGAGCTGGATAGCTGGGGTTCGGTTCTCCAGACACATTGCCACTCGGTCCTCAACCAGCTGAGGAGCCCTGTGGAGGAATCTATCCACCCGTCCGTCTTCTGATGTCCGGCGGCGGTTCTTCTGGCTGGCGGTATTTCTGGTCTCCCGCTTCGGTGGAGGACGCAAGCTTCGGCATCATGGCGGACCGCGGTGACTCACCCCGGGCTCTCTGGGATGGCTCCCTTCAGCTCTTTCCCTTCCGGTGGTGAGCCCTGCGTCCCCTGCTCCTCCCCATGCTGGGAGACGGCAGCAGGCAGATCCTTTCCTCGCCAGCCTCAGGCCGCCCCGGCATTCTGGGCAGACGAACGGGTTTCTCCCCCACTCGGGTTAACTCCCGAACACTCGCCCCCCCTCTCAGCGGCGAGGGCGTCTGGACATGTGTCCCTCCTTCTCCCAGATTTCGGCACCAATGTAATAAAGTTTACGGCCACCTGGCCGCCGGGAAAAAGGAGGCGGAGAACCGACAAAGTTTTAAATAATTTATTAATAAAAGGTCAAACTGAAAGCAAAAGTAAAACAATATGTCCGGGCCCGGTCCTCTCTCTTCCAGCACTGGCGTCTCTCCTCCTTTTAGCTTCCAGGGCTCCTCCGTGAGACTCGAGGCAGGTGACGCGTCCAGGTGTCCCTGATTATCTCACTCACGCCACCCGCCTCACACGCCCTCACGGCTCTCGACCCCGCCTCACTCGCCACACATATGTTGGATAAGTTGGCGGTTCATTCCGCTTTGTCGACCCCTGATTAATAAAGGGACTAAGCTGAAAATGAATGAATGAATGAACTTTGTAGAAATAAAACACACATATCCATAACACCCTGACTTTATCTAAATATGTGTACATTTCTTTCTAACATTGTTATTTTAATAATTTCAATCTATGCTACTTTTCCCCCTGACTTTGAATATGCATGCTTCTGTTGCCTAGCAACTTCCTGCTAACATAAACATAACTTTCTGATAGCAAAAACTATACTTCAGATATGTCAAAGCAGCATATTCAGTGCTCCCCTGCTTGTGAAAGTGAAAATGAAAGTGAGGCTTCGCAGGCACTCTAGTAGCCTAACTACACGTTTATAGGCTGTATTACCAAACAAGATAGCATAATTACTCCATTAATTATGATGACAGACATTCAAAGCTTAATTTTAATAGCTCAATAGCTTTGAATGTAAATATGATGCGACAATATGCTGTTTTTTATGAGAATGGTCAGAAAGACTGCTATGGTTATTCTATTAGTTATAGAACTCCAGTAGTTAGTATAGTAGTTCCAGTGTTAAAAGACTAAAACCTAAAATAATGGTTTCATGTTTGAAAACATTGATAAATTGTGATGTATGACAAGTGCTGTGCGCAACTTTCTCTAGCTCAGCACCAGCCATTGTGGGTAAGCAGATCTAGATTTATTGTACACTACAAGGACCAGCCAAGAATGATCACACTGGTGTGATCACATGGATCAAAGGGTTAAACGTACCATATACCATGGCATATGTAGTAAAACTGTGGTTATACAAATTATAAAATTAAACCCTGGTTACTATCATTTTATTATAATAAAACCCTGATTAAATTTCATTAGGGTGATCAGAGTGATATACTGTAGCTGTTCAGTCTGGAAATAATGACAATGCTTATTTCCTGATGGCATCATGAGAAAATACAGAGAGAAAAAAACAATAAATCAAGAGTTTTAATGGGAGACCTTCTGACGGACAGTGCAATCATGACTAGCTACCCAAGCTAGCCAGTCAAACCTTGAATGCTTGACTGACGCAACAGGTCTTCAAGTGTCCACTTGGATGCAAAGACCTGGGATTTGGCCAGGAATCACCTAGGCCTAGGTCCAAAACTGTGACAAGTGGACACTCAACTGAAAGCAGTTCATACAAATGTCACATATTAGCAAAATAGTGCTTAATTATTATTAATTCATGCAATCCCATTTGTGTTGCCATATGCCTTTCAAAAAAGAGTAACAAAAGCCTGATTGAATAAATATCATTAGCCGATGACATTGGCTATTTAGTATCATTTCATCAAATCATAATGACCCTTTATATGAATGTTTCCTAGTTTTTAAGGCTATTTTTATTTTCTACTCCTATATATTACATACTCATTCCATATTTTTCATCTAAAAACAGTAAATGATGACGTAATTGCTGGGTGAAATATTTTACAGCACTAAATGTTGCAGATGTTTCTGCCTATTTGGGTCAAATTGAAAAACACTTTTGGCTTAAGTTGTGATTTTCTTTATTAAAAGAAAATTATTTATGAACACCATTTCAGGTAAGAAGTGACTTAAGTAATTTAAAATAAGATTTTAGGACTTTTGGGAGTCCTCTAGACTAATTCAAACCCATCCTTGACCATCCTTTGCGCAAAACCCTCTAATTCCTGGAAAATTGAGTGAATGAAATCCCTCCCATTCAGGTCTATTATGAGCATCGTTTGCTCCCAGCCAAGAATCCCGAACTCAGCCTGTGGGCATGGCTCTTTCTGTGTGAGCAGGGCCGTGCCTGACACTGAGGGGCCCGCAGGAACAATGAGTCCACAAACAGCCCTAAACGCAGACCTCAGAACAGTGAAGACAGCAGCCACTAGACTCACTGGTTCCCCTTCCCACTTCCTGTTCCGTCTGCAAAACCTCTTCCTGCTATTGTGACCCAGGCAGAGCCACGCCAATCAGAAATAATAGGCATTCTGCTGCTTTTATTTAAAGACAGAAAGCGACTTTATCACCGCAGAGAAGAATGGTGCTGTATCAGGGCTCTTATCTGATGCCAACAGCCCCGTGGTGGAGGGATTGTTTTTGCCATCTGTTCCTTGGCTCCACTTCTTCCTCCATCTTATTCCAAGCTCTTTTTCAGGCCTACAACAGTTGGCGCTTTCCAAGAATAAGGTACAGAATAGGGCCTAAAATGCATTTTCTCTTGGTCGTTTAAAGGACGTGCTTAAATATGAGATGAACTATAAGAGGATTGGAATTTGGCAACCCTCTTAGTAAAATATGAAGCGCATCTAAATAGTTTATGAGTCTGATTTGTTATGTTCAAGCAGTAACATTAAAGGGTTAGCTCTGCTTAAAATGAAAGTTCTGTCATCATTTACTCATCCTTGTGTTGTTCCAAACTCAAAAGACTTTCATTCGTCTTCGGGAAAACAGCTGACGATCATTTGCATCAAATCTGAACAATTTCTGTCCCTCCATTCAAAACTCTGGCACTTCTGAACAATCATAGAGAGATTCAAAAATGTATCCATGTAAATTATGCTGTTTAACTAAAGCATTATTATTAATATAAGCTTAAATGATATCTGTTAATTAAATAAAATCATCATCTCTTTTATGATGACTTTATTTTATTAACAGATATCATTTAAGTTTATATTCACACATTAACTCTAATTGGTGAATAATGTTTAAAGTATCCATATTTGGTCATGGAAGTTCAACCATGCTTTCTTGATGTGTGACAACCAATGAGGTTCAGTCTTATGTGTCACATGTCACACTTTGAGCTTCAGCAAAAATTCCATCAAAAATTTGACCTCACACATCAAGCTGGTACTTTTTAACATCCAAAGTCATTGACTGAAATATTTGTTGCACCTCCCACGACATATTTTGACTATTTTAGTGGCTTTTTTTTGCACATAACTAGCTATGAGGTCACCGAGGTTGAAGTTCTATGAATGAAAAAAAAAAAAAAAAACATTTAAAATCATCTCACTGAAAACAAAAACAAAACTTCATCCTTGACTTGCAGCAGGTGTCAGATGCAGGCTGTTTTAATGATTTCTAGAGGGCTGCTGCAGCTGCTGATCCTCCATGTTGCTATATCTAGTCATTATAAGCTCTGTATTGTTGTACTTGTTAATACTAACAGCGTCATTTAAGTAAATTACAATAATAAAATATTGCATTATGTGGTATATTTCTCAGGGGATTGCTTTCGGTTGTGTTTTGTAGCAATATCTGGCAACACTATGTCTGGCGGCAATCAGAAAACAAAAAGCAAGCTGATAGTTTATTGCTTAGGAGACCACAATCTTTAAGATAAATGCCATGATCATCATGATTTAATCTGTATAAAAATGTCAAATGCTATCAAACCAGTAGCATAATGACCCTTGTACAACGTACAGATCTGTAGAACAACAGAAATAAAAACACTGAATGTAGGTTATGCTATTTAATTAAGTTTAGTAGTTAGCTTACCATTTATAAATCTTTATTAAATATTTTATATAAATCATTTATCATAAGTTGTCGTGCATACACCAAAGCTATAGCTATTAAAAATTATTACAGCAAAAAATTTAAAATAAATTAAATAAAACATTTGTCACACAAAACAAGACTATACATATATTTTATTTGTAGCCATTAATATAGCATAAACAAATATGAACAACTCCCAGATCTCAGAATTACATTGTATGGATAAGACATTGAGACATGATCCACTGACAAATAATTGTCCTAATTGCAATCAATTTGAGTAGTATGCCAAGTTCAGTTGCCTAATTTGGATAATTATCCAAATGTAATATTCATTCATTGATTAATTTTCCTTCGGCTTAGTACCTTTATTTATCAGGGGTCGCCACAGCGGAATGAACCACCAACTTATCCAGCATATGTTTTACACAGCGGATTACCTTCCAGCTGCAACCCTGTACTGGAACACATCCATACACACTCATTCACACACATACACTATGTCCAATTTAGTTTATTCAATTTACCTATATCGCATGTCTTTGGACTGTGGGGGAAACCGGAGCACCCGGAGGCAAACGCATGCCAACACAGGAAGAACATGCAAAACTCCACACAAAAATGCTAACTGACCCAGCTGGGGCTCGAACCAGCGATCTTCTTGCTGTGAGGCAACAGTGCTAACCACTGAGCCACAGTGTCACCCTCCAAATGTAATAATTACATTACTTTGTTTACTTTCATTTTTAGGCTAAACAAAAACATTATTATTTGTTGTTGTTGTTTGTTTGTTGTAGTACACAATTCAAATAGTTGCTGTAATTAATAGGATAATAGGATTACATTTATAGGATAGTTCATATAAAAAATAAAGAAAACTCTGTCATCATTAACTCATCCTTCTCATCCTGGAGTTTCTTGCTTCTATCGAACATAAATATTTCCTAGAATGTTAGAATCTATATATATTTGCAGCCTAAAATTTTATTTTTATGATGGATTTTATCATTCTTATGGCATTATTTGCTTCTGTCCTTGTGTTTTTCTGTGAGGATACACAAAAATATTGTACTTTTCATTTCTCAAGAACCTCTGGACCTTTGAAAGGCAAAGGACATCCTCACATTCACTGTAAAAAAATGTTGGGTTCCACACAATTCCTTCATGTTGT
This sequence comes from Danio jaintianensis, assembly GCA_903798115.1. Classification (NCBI taxonomy): domain Eukaryota; kingdom Metazoa; phylum Chordata; class Actinopteri; order Cypriniformes; family Danionidae; genus Danio; species Danio jaintianensis. The sequence continues at coordinate 3,203,259 of CAIGQV010018081.1, read as the reverse complement.
CCCAACACAAATCAATTAAGTTAACTTAATTGTTTTTACAAATTGAAGTGGATTGAGCATAAAACAATTAAGTTGTCCCCCAAAAAACCCTCAAGAATTGTGTTGATTCAGCTTATTTTAAAGAAGTAGTTTGAACAAGCAGCAGAAATACTTTTTTTGAGTGTTGTTTGGATACTGGCGGTTCATTCCGCTGTGGCGACCCCAGATTAATAAAGGGACTAAGCCGAAAAGAAAATGAATGAATGAATGAATGTTTGGATACTAACATTGTCCAAAAATATAATCTGTTTAATTTCTTCAGAAAAAAAAAATGGTTTGGGAAAAACTGGGGTGTGAGTAAATGGTGAATACATTTTCATGCTGGGTTAAATATCCCTTTAAGGCTGATTTTCCAATAAAAAATGGTGGATCAATTACATCTAATAGTTCTAGTGGCAAATTCTGGATTGATGAAAGATCCAAAATAACAAATAGAACCAAATTCACGGAAAGTGTTTTTTTTCTAAAGCTTTAGGCCTCCTTTTAAAGAGCATCAAAAGGACATTCGCTAACAATGCACTTAGGCAAAAGACAGAAAGGTTACATTTGTTTGTTTATGCCTGCATTTTTCCATCCAAGCCAAGTCTCATATAGTGGGATATGAGGACAGTAATCTGGGGCATAGCACACAGAAATGGACCACCTCTTTCTTAAGAATGCTCTACATCCAGTTAGAGAAAAGAAGAAAGTAATATGAAAAGACAGCAATGTGAGCAAAAAAGAGGTGATTTTATGTGCCTGGCAGAGGACCAGAATGGCAAAAAAAAGAAGAGATTAACAGGTGTGTACACAGAGCTACAACCAATTTGGATGTTTACAGGCACTCTGCGGCCTTTTTATTTTCGGTGCTGATATATCCTCCGCAGAGATCCACACACAACATGATGCAGAGAGCAGAGCAGCTGTGTGTCTGTCAGACCGCATGTGTGCAAACAGCCCTTGGCAGTGAGGCAGAGTAAGGCTGAACACACACTAGAGAAAGATCTGTTTCAGCATTGACGGTCATTTAAATTTAGAAATGCACTACTGTTCGAAATCTTTTGATCAAGAATGCAGCAAAATCAGCAATGCTGTGAAATGTTATTATTTCACATTTATTTGAATTTTTTTTTTTTAAATTCTATACTCACTAAGAAATAAGGGTATAAAACTTGTTGCTGGGGTGGAACCTTTTCAGAAGGAACATTTTGTACCTAACAGATGCACATTGGAACTATAAAAAAGAATCTTAAAGGTAGACTTCTGTTCCTTTAAGGTACTTTGAGGTACAGTGGGGGAAATAAGTATTGAACATGTCATCATTTTTCTCAGAAAACATATTTCTAATGGTGCCGTTGACTTGAAATTTTCACTGGATGTTGGTAACAACCAAAGAATTTCATAAATGCAAAGAAAACAAAACTAATTAGTTTACAAATAAAGTTCTGTACAATAAATGAAATGACACAGGGAAAAAGTATTAAACACATGAAGAAAGGCAGGCCCAGACAGCAGCTGATATCTCTCAGTAGTTCTTCAGTAACCCTCTGCCCTTCATCATTGAAAATGAATATTAGCTGCTTCAGTCCAACATCTACATTACCAGGATGATGAAGATGAAACCAGGGTGGACATTTCAGCAAGACAATGACCCAAAACACAGCCAAGAAAACTCTCAAATGGATTCAGAGAATATAAAATCAAGCTGTAGAATGGTCCAGCCAATCACCTGACTTGAATTCAATAGAATATACAAAATAAAGATTAGATTTGATAGACGAGACTTACAGAACCATCACGATTTTTACACTGCTAAAGTTTGTGATAAAAATCACACCTGAGCAATGCATGTGACATCATTCTCCACATCAGAGTCGTCTTTAAGTTGCCATTACCAAAAAAGCCTTTTATGTAAAGTATTAAATAAATTTCAGTAGTCAGTACACATAACTCATTTTTCAGATTTGGTTTGTTTTATTTTTATGTTTGGGTTTTTATTAAAATCTGGTTCAATTCCAAGTCAATAGCTTCTTTAGAAATAGTATTCCCAGAGAAATAACAAAAAAACAAAAAACATGACATGTTCAATACCTACTTTTCCCACTGTATATATTTGTATTTTGTACTTTTGATGATATGAATAATATCAATAATATGAATAACACTCAGTATAATTACTGTTTTTTACATTAATGTGATGGTTTAGTTTAGACATTAATGAAATACAATTATTGGGTAATTTAATAAATAATATAAACAATTCTCATTAATGCCCAGCCACAGCTGTATCCCTTCTAGGAACAACCGCAATACCTGGTGAAGTCAGAGCCTCAGAGAGCGAGCAAGATGACAGGAGGATGTGTTTAAGAGGACACACGAGCATCTCCTGCAGCCCTGTGCCACTCAGGCAATGCTGGAAGCAATATTGGAGATGCTTTTCAGAAAGAAGATCAAAGCCAGACATCTGTATCAACCCTACTATTGACATACGGGTCAAAAATTACAGTTCAGCATTTTAAGCAGGAAAAGAAAATGGTAACACTTTCTGTGAAGCTTATACTTGTGCTTCATAAGGAATTATAACTCTGTTTATAATTATTCATAATCAATCATAACAATTCTATAAATGTTTCTATAAAGACACAACAAACCTTATACAGTAAAAAAAAATATCTGTTAACAGTTTCCGTATTTTGTGTTTTCTGTTATCTGTTTATTTACAGTTGTGAATTGCATTATGGGATGTTAACCTCTGTTCTGTCAACTTTTGATGTTGAAAATTCAACTCTACAGTTTAACAAAGTGACTTTTATTGACACTTTAGTAGTTTGAAATAATATAATGTGTAAGAAATAATATGGTGAGAAAAATGTCTGTAAAACAACAGAAAATGTACTGGAAGTGTATTCCAAGGTTTTGGCAGTGTAATATACAACAATATATCACTGTAAACTATTAAAAATATTCATAAAAATCACTTTGAATCACTTTAAAAGTCGTTGGAAGAATGATCACGATCCCCATAATGCAATTCAAAAGCATAAATAAACAGGGAAAATTAAAAAATGAATCACAAAATACGGAAAACAGCTAATTTATGGATATTTTTACAGTGTATACTGTATTATAATGACAGTTATAGCTACATTTATAGTGTTATTAATATTTACTAGTGATGCATTTAATTTTTCAACACACGTGTTTATAACACATTATACATGATTTATAAGTATTAATAAGTTGGTCATGTTTGTATTTATACAGTGAAGATGCAGTTTGCAATGTTAAAATGTTGTTATACTATAGTTACAAAGTCTTATTAAGTTAACAAATGTTTGTTCTTTCAAATAAATGAATGGTTTTATAATGCTGATGAGAGCCCAATGTCTTATAAATACTTATTGTGAGTCATAATTGTTACATTGTTAACAATGTCCTGTAGAATCTACAGTAACTTACTGGCAGCAGTTCGCCAGTAACTTACTGTAAATCAATTACAACAAAAATACTGTATTTACGTTTACAGCACCATTTATGCTGTATGTGTATTGTTTGTCTTTACTGTAGAATATACAGTAATGTTCACAATGCAATACAGTAACATACTGCATAACTGTCCCACAGTAAAATACAGGTCATATTACAGGTAAATACTGTGTAATTTACAAACATCGATAACAGTGCAGTTACTAAGTTACATAATACAGTTACATTTATAAATGTATCATTGATGGCTTTAAGTAAGGTGAACGCAAGATGAAAATGTTCTATATAAAAAGGGTTAGGTCATTATGCTCAATGTGCTCATTATGTATTCATAAACGTTTCTTACAAATATTCTAACTGATCTTCCAACTCATATCTCTAAATCTAAACTTTTTTTAATGTATAGAATAAAGACAAACAAAAAACTAACAAAAATAATAAACATGATAGACCATTTATATAACTGTTATAATTGATAATAAATAATTACAAGCTTAAAAATTATCTAATTACAAACTTTATCTGTATGAATACAACCATGACTGAGTAATTAATACTTATGAATCATGTATTATGTGTTTTTAATGTGCATTGAAAAATTAAATGCCTCACTAGTAAGTATTAATAACACTATTATTAACACTATTATTACTATTATATAATTAACACTATAAATGCTGCTGTAACTGTCATACAGTATAAGATTTTTTGTATTTATAGATACTTTTATAGAATAGCTATGATTGATTATACATAATCATAAACAGTGTTATAATTCATTATAAGTATGAGTTTCATAGAAAGTGTTACCAAAAAATATCTTGAACTTTGGTGACTTTTTCTAAAATAACTATATATATATATATATATATATATATATATATATATATATATATATCACAAAAAAACACTGCCGCACACATGCACACTCCAACACATACACACCCCCAAACAGACACACACAATAAGAATCTGCTACTTTAAGGTTTATAAATACTGTCTTGCTAAAACCTATTTAAACTTCCGCATGTATTTTAGCATTAGAAAATATATCCTTTACTTTAGTCAAAAACAAGTGTTGCCCTCTGATTAAAAATTCATGAAATACTGCACACTGATGAGGGGAAACCTAGACATTCACAAAGAATGCATGTGATGAAGATGAGGTTGTTTCTTGCAAAATAGATTTGAGGATTGAAGTTAAATTTAGCTGCTTTATTTTAGTGAAGTTTTAGTGAAGGTGGGTCATTTACAGATTTCTAAGACAACAGGAGGATTAAAATTGATGTTTAAACAGACAGAGAAGTGGTGTTTATTTTCAGAAAAGAGGGATTTTCTGATGTGATTCTGATCTGGCCATCATGTCAAGTGCTGAAAGTCAATCCCACCGCTGCATTCTGAACAGGAAAGAATATAAACTAAACACTGTGGTCTTATTGACTGGCAGAATGTGAAAGGAAGGATGTAGTTTTTTGTGTGTGACTATTTGTGATTTGTATTTACTGCATATTAAGTGACCAACTTATTAACTTTATTGGAAGTGGATAAATATAGGAGTCTGTAATAGTAATCATGCAAAAAGTAGTTTGAGACATCTGTCACATCTCACTGTAGTTCACATGTAGTGACAGAATGATGATGCCTAAATCTAATGCCAAGTACAATTCACACAATAGGACAATTGTATTTTCATTCACATAATCATGATTGTTTTTTTATTTCTGTCCCCCCTCCTATATATACAAATACAACAGTTCTGTCTGGTTCTCGAATCTGATTGGTTGATAGCCGTGCAATATTCTGCAATATCAGAACTCTTACAGCCTCCTCACCCTTCTGTATTACTCTGCCCACATAGAGTGACAGCAGATCAATAAACTCACTAGAGTTTGACAAATATTGCAGCTGTTGGACAACATAATGTACTTTTGAGGCTAGAATGTAGTTGTTTAGATTGCATCTATGCAGTTTATTTATAAGGATAGTGCCTATTTTAAATATTTATAATTTCTGAGATACAGTGCGTCGGCATCCATCAGCCTGTCATTGAGCAGAGCAAAGAAGGGTTGACGTTGTCCATCCACAAGATGGCAACAGAGACCGCATAATAAGCCCTCAAAGGAGAAAAGATTGGCATATTTTCAAACTACAGCTGATCAAAACATTATAAAATTGGTGAGTGGCATTCTAGGTCAATCTCTCTCTTTTTTATGTTGCAGTGCTGTATTTATACCATAGTAACTGTAGTGTATTGATTATGAGATGGGACTCGCATATCAGGAATGTATGTATTTTGTGTTGGCCACTCTTTGTATAACCCTGAGTTACTTTTTGGTTGGCCATCTGTTTGTTTCTAACGAGTCCCCTGTTTTCATTACTGCAGACTAGTTTAGTAAAATGCAAAGAAAGAAGAAATGCCCGCATGTGTTTAGCATTTTTCCTTATCGCAAACACAACAGTAATCTGGTAGTGATTGCATTGCTTTGGCTTTTTTGGGGTGAATTATTGTGATATCCTGATTGCAACAGAGTAATACTGAAAAATGTCTCTAGACTGATGGCATTTCATGCCGTTCAGCCTTATAATCTTAAAATGTGAGCAAAATCACCTGTTTTGTCATCACTTTAGACATTATGATAGAGAATCACTCAAATACTAGCTCTAAAATGACGTTGGTGAATTAGTAACAGCTTCTGCTGTTCTGACGTCAGCTGCAGATGTGAAGGAATGGTGGAAGAAAGTAGTTCCTCATACAAAAGGACTTTTAGACTCTCCGTGTTTGATTTACTTGGATTTTGTATAAATGCAATATCAATATTGCAATATTGAAATTTGAAAGGCAGTATGTAACTTCATTCATTCATTTTCTTTTCGGCTTAGTCCCTTTATTAATCTGGGGTCGCCACAGCGGGATGAACCGCCAACTTATCCAGCATATGTTTTTTACGCAGCGGATGCCCTTTCAGCTGCAACCCATCACTGGGAAACATTCATACACACTCATTCACAAACATACACTACGGACAATTTTAGCTTACCCAATTCACCTATACCGCATGTCTTTGGACTTGTGGGGGAAACCAGAGCACCCGGAGGAAACCCACGCGAACACGGGGAGAACATCCAAACTCCACACAGAAATGCCAACTGACCCAGCCGAGGCTCGAACCAGCGACCTTCTTGCTGTGAGGCGAACGTGCTACCCACTGCGCCACCGCGTCGCCAGTATGTAACTTGCTAAAATAAAAATATTATTACCATAATAAATATAAAAAATTATCAAATCAATTTTATAAAGAGGTTATGACTGGATCTTCATTGCAGGGATTTGACATACTATGTACATTTTTTTTTTTTAATCATCTTTATCAGAAGACATATCCATGGTCATATTCCATGATGACAATTCCTAGATTCATCAAGTTCAAATATTAAAAAAGGCTTCATTTTTTCATGACCATCTGACCAAAAACATATTTAAATTCTCGAGGTTTGGTTCTGGAGACAGTGGTTCTTCTCTGGGTCCGGTAGTGAAGCTGCTCACATTCTCAATACAAGATCTCAGCCAAAAATCAATGCAAATCTCGGATGAAAACTGCATAAGGATTTATGTTATAATGGATGCACACCATAATCAAAGCTGAGGAGGATCCTAAAGATGGTCACTATCTGACCCTGAGGTGAACCACTCTGTAAAGTCTTCTCCAGCTCATGTCAAAGTTCAATATACGGTTCAGGTCAATCTGTGGTCAAGTCGTGTGAAAACGAAGACCTCTGAATGTGTCCAAGTTGAGCTTGATGTATTTTTGTATTGGCATTCTGGAATACTATTTTAAGATATTAATCTTAAAATATTTAATATCTTAATATTATTTAAGATATTAAATAAGAACTAAAATGCAACACACAATATCAGTTAGAACACATAACATGCCATCAACAGATTCATTATTGTGCTTTATCCAAAACACGATTAAAGAATCTTGAGTATTTGCTTAAATCCCAACAATGTTTTTTTCAATCTGTTTTCAATGAGAGTCACTTCAGTAAGTCTTTCAGTAAGTTACATCAGTTCACCTGATAGAGGATGTTCTTTTAGCCAAAAAAAAAAAAAAACAGGCAATGACTCCTCAAAATGAGAAATAAAAAAAATAATGAAAATGGAAATTTTAATGAAAAATGTGACCCCATAAAGCCTGTCATAAGTGTCTTTTTTTTAAATTGAGATGAATTCATCACCTGAAAGCTGGATAAATTAGCATTTCATTGGTGTATGGTTTGTTAGGATAAAATTTGGCCGAGATTAAAAAAATAATAATTCAATCTGTATTAAATATAAAAATATCTGTAAAATCTGTATCTGTAAGAAAAATATATATATATATAACAATACATTTGTAATCCAAACCACCCCTACATCAGAGAGAGATATTAAAATTAGAATACTTACATGCAAGTGAACTAGAACCATTTGCTCACTGCTTAAAATATTTACTCAATTATAATCAAAACCAAAATATTTTGCTGAAACTGTGTAATGCTGCAGTACCATTTAACACGATTCATTTTCATAAAACAAATGAGCACACACAACTGAAATGTAATCTTAAAAACTAAATATTATAACTAATTATTAACCATTTAACACATACATTTAAAAGACTGAGTGAGATTATTTTTTAATGAAAGCAATACGTACAACACATTGCTTTACATTTGCACTGCGATGCGTCAAGTTTATAACATGACACACCACAGCCTGATGATTTTTGTATATGTATATATATATATATATATATATATATATATATATATATATATATATTTTTTTTTTTTGCTTCTTTTTTTCCTTTTCTGAAAATATTCCTAATTATATTGTGAAATATAATTATTATAATTGTACAGTTTAAACAATAATATTGATCATATTATTTGATCTATGATGGGTGCTACCATATTAGTTTGCCCTGCAGGGAAAAGATTAGAGCTGCTGGATATACAACATGCTAATTCATCAACTTCTCAGATCTCTGATACATGAAAGTGTCTTTTTAACTGCGTGAAGTATAGATGTTCTTGTAACCTAAACAGTGTTTAGGTCTAAATATGTTTTAAAATAATATTACTGCCATCTCCATATACACTACCTGACAAAAGTCTTGTCGTCAATCCCAGTTGTAAGGGCAACAAATAATAACTTCTAGTTGATCATTTGGAAAAGTGGCAGTCTCCACATCAAAGTTCCTGAAAGCAAAGAAGGTCAAGGTGCTCCAGGATTGGCCAGCCCAGTCCCCAGACATGAAGATTATTGAGCATGTCTGGGGTAAGATGAAGGCGGAGGCACTGACGATGAATCCAAAGAATCTTGATGAACTGCAAGAACACTTTGCCATTTCAGATGACTTTATTAATAAGTTATTTGAGTCATTGCAGAGATGTATGGATGCAGTCCTTCAAGCTCATGGGAGTCATACACAATATTAATTATTTTTCCACTGCACCATGACTTTATATTCTATACTGTACATTATTTCTGTTAAGCGACAAGACTTTTGTCTAAGCAAAGTCAGACCTTACTGTCCTAATTAAATAATTTAAAATAAAGGCATGATCATATTTTATTTAGGTAAAATAAGCATAATCTAGAGGCCTTTGCCTTTCATATAAACCACTTCTGATACCAAATAATCAACTAGAAGTGAAGTTATTATTTGTTGTTCCTAAAACTTGGATAGGCGACAAGACTTTTGTCAGGTAGTGTATAATCAGTGTATACTTTACAATCCATAAATGTTGTATTTTGCTAGTACTTATTGTATTTAAATGTCTAAAACTTAAAAAACATTGTCTTTAAAAACACTGATAAATTGTGATTTACGACAAGCAGCGTAAAAACCGCGGGAAAGCAGATTTGAATTTAGCAGCTGATCGTGTGACAGACTGAACTTTCTAATCACACTGGTGTGATCATATGCATCAAATCATTTAAAAAGTGTCATATTCTGCTCTCCCATGCTGCAATGACCAATAATAGGAATAACGGCGCTATAAATAAATGGCGTCTCTCTCAGCCATAGGACCTCTCTTTCTCTGGGGTGTGTGTGTGTGTGTTTGGGGCTGGGGCGGGACACATAACCAACCAGTGATGACGATTGGTGTGTCTGTGAACGTGGGGTAACTGAGAATGTGATGATTGGCTTAGATAGAGTACATTTCCATTATTTGAATTGAATTATATCAGAGGCAGAGTAGTGCGGGTGTTCACACACAAGCACACACACAGTCAGTCGCACACACCAATGACCAGGAGTCAGAATGATGGCAAACCCAACAAGTTCAAAGGTAGCGTTTACAAACTGGAAATATAAGCACTACTTTTCCCAGGAAAAAAGAGTCTCTCTGCGTCGGTGACAAGTAATTCTAATCTAATGAAGATGAAGATGAAGATTTTTTTAAAGGAGCGCAATAGTTATTTTCCCTGGTAATTAGTTAATTTTATGATTATGTAACTCAATTACTGTTTGTGAGAAGTAACTAGTAACTATAACTAATAACTCTTTTAAATGAACATGCCCAACACTGGTAATGACAGTCACGGTATCTTACATGACATTATTTTAGTTCTATATGACCATTTTCCATCCTCTTTCTGACCCTCTGAATCACATTTTCTGCTCATGCCCCTTTAAGGCTTCTATGTAAATGACCCTGTAATGATTGGCTAATCTCTGCTTACCACCGTAGTTCACGCTGTTGCTTATCGAGCCAGGCCAAGTTGCTGAATACTGAGCAGGCAGTGATATGTGAACGTGGGCGATCATATGGTGTGTTCACATGCTCATGGTTGTCAAGGCAATACTATCCCCATCTTTGTGGCTTATTTTTCCATAAAAGATGTGTGGACTGTGGAAGGAGCTTTGCATTTTGAATGTCAGAGTACATCTGCATGTACTTTTATACCTCAAAAGAGCAAAGAAAATCCCATTTTCCATGATATGTCCCCTTTAACAAGTGCCTCAAAGCTTCTTCCTTTAACCCCAGGGGCAATTTTAGGATTACAGCATTATGATGGGACTGAATATGAGATATTATGGCTCAGAGGAATCTTCAGAGGTCACACCAGCAATTTGTCCATTTTCGACCAGGCTGGTTTTTACCTTCCAGCACTTTGCAGTTATGAAGCCATGAAAAATTTACCCAGGCTCACTGGAAAAATGTGCCTCAAAAAAGGAACCTTTACTCAAAAAACATATCTATACTGCAGTTTCAGCTTAAATAAACACCAGAGGCCATAAAACACCAACAACTTTCATATATTTTTGTCAATTTATAATTTAATTATGATTATTGGGCAGATTATTAATTAGTGAAAACTCACTTTCATATGATCCCTTGGAAAAATACTAATATAGCACCTTAAGTCATTTTTACGATGTAGTGCATTTTTACAGAAAATCCATATAAGCTTGAAAAATATGAGTGTAAAACATGTGGAATGATAAAACCATATATAAAATATGCGGTTTTGAAACATTTAGATGTCAAACAAGTGCATGTAAATATGTAAACGTGTTTAACAAAACAAACAAAAAAAACTTGCAAAACAAAATGTTTCTCATTTGTTCTACGTTTAAAAAAATATTTCACGTTAAGATCATGCAAGTCTTGTATGATTTCTCTGTAAGAGATGTTTTTATAAACAACAACAACAAAAAAATTCATGACATAAATAGCTTTATGCTTCTGCCAAGCTATTCCAATTGATTTCTTCAGATCTCCTGACCTGTAGGTGGCGCTGTTAACAAATTTGGCATGGACCCTCAGATCATAAACTTGATGAAGCGTACCAAATTTTATTTCAACTGAACACAGTATTGTCAAGAAACAGACCAATTTTCGGTCAACATTAATTTTGCGACACCATAACTATAGCTTCATATTTATGACATACAAAAACCTGTTGGTTTACAACAAAGAAATGCAATAAAAACCTTCAAAACCATGTAAAGCTAGGTGAAATGGCAAGACTGGCTGCTTTAGTAAATTTACTTTTAACCCTTTATAGGGCACTTGCTGAAATACTTAACGGAAAAATCCAGGCGAGTTAATGGGTATTATTACAAGGATATCACTTTTATAATTTTAATAAATAAATAAATAAATAAATGTAATCAATGCCAATTAAGGTGCAATGGTACTCATGCTGGATTCCTTATGGTTTGGTTTGTATTATGATTTTAGGATCAGGATTTCGATATATGGTTCGATATGTAATATAATAAGTAAAAACAAAACAAAACAAAAAGACAGGTCACTGTCAAATTAAAAAAAGGGAAAAACATATCTACAAGCAAAATCACAAATCAATACAACACAGAAAGACACTCAACCCCGGCTCATTCTGATTACGTACACCTATATACATTTCTGGAGAGCGTCAAATACGTCCCACGAGCCGCTGTGTACGCTTTTTGAGATCTCAAATTTCTCTCGCATGTGCCTTTCGCGCCTGCTCTTCCCGACTGACTGATCGACTGACCTACCCTCCTCCTTCCCTAAACCCAACCGATAGTGTTTTAAAAAGTAATCCAAAAAAAGAAAACCCTCGCGGCAGCCTACGTTTTCAGATTTTACCCCATTCTCACCCTGTTATTTACTTGTTTATTTTATTTTTTTGGCTTTTGTTTTTGTCTTACCTGCTTTCTGGAACCGTTCTTCGCCAGACTAGAACCCTGTCGTCACGGTCAACTCCAATCTGCGTCTCAAGTATGCCGACGTACACAGCGAGCCACTGGACAAACAGGTAACAGCAGGAAAAGCCAACCACACAGAGGTAAGCGGTCAGCTGGAAAGCGCGAAAAGGAACTGCGTCATACTGCCCCGTAGCATTAATTTTAAAGACGAAATGCAGCCATACGTTACTCTGGCTACATATTTCGCGATGTCCAGAAATGTATATAGGGGTACGTTTTCAGAATGAGCCTATGTTGAAGATAGTACAATAAAGAGTGCTTTTCAGATTTTTCGAGTATCTAACAGTAGTTTTCAAGTACAGAAACTGAATATAAACTTCACTGTATAAATGAAATAAAAAGGTAAACATTACAATTTGTTAAAACACAGATGGCGAAATACAGGGTAGGCTTCTAGTCCCATGTGTCAAAACCAGGATAATAATGATATGAATGAATGCAACACACATCACTTCCCTGTAAAAACGTCCCTAACTTTCACGCTCTCTGATTGGACATTGAGCATGGACATAAATCAAACATGCACAGCGACAGTTAAGATAGTAATTAAAGAATAGTAGTATGCCATTTTTAATTTATGCAATTTTTAAAACCACTAATTATATATACGTATTAAACCATGGAGATAATACCAAATAGTTAAATATTATACTAAATATTGAGCATTCCTGGAAGTTACCATATTTGGTTCCTCGCATGATAAAAGGTTTACTTAATCTATTTTCAAACCTGTTTTTTTTTATCTCTGCACAATAAGCATTTGATTTCCAAACTTAATGCACGATACATGCATTAACTAACGATACAAAATGTTTAAGAGGCATCTTCATTTCATTTGAACAAAACTGTCACCACAGGCATGTATTTTTCATGAGACGGGGTTGTGAAAAAAAATGGTGCAGAGGAAACCGGCTGCTCAAACTCTTCCTCCTCCTCCTCCTCCTCCTCCTCCTCACTCTGCACCTAAGATGAGTATATCTGATCTAGAGAGAGTAATACACTCCTATCCCACTGTGCCGCCCACTCTTCCTCTCACACAAGAGATGCTACATTTTAATAACTGGGAAACGGAGAGAAGGAGAGAGCGAGCGGGAGGAGGCCTGGAGCGTTGGCGGTGAACTGCATTTTCATGAGAGACCTGCTTTTAGAGTAGCTCTACAGAGAATATTTATGAAAATGTCTGCCTCAAAACGCAACGAGAGACTTAAACGCTACTCTGAGATGATGAGGATGAAGGACGGGGAATGACACAAGGCGAGTAAAAACAGAGAAACCCACTTACTGAGCTGCGCAGTGAACTAGGTCACCGCTCTGTTAAATATGCAAGAATAACTGCAAGGAGCACACATACACACACTTTCTGAAGCATCATTCATTCGGCGAGTGCAAAATCTGATTTATATAAATAGCATTGAACCTTCCTGCCCCTGCAAAACAGCACATATGCCACGATGCCTGACCTGAAGGAACAACTTAAAATGCAAAGCACATCAAATGAAGTGAAAAATGCCATTGCTCATAGGTTGCTCTTTAACAGTTGCTCTTTAAATGGAGTTAAGCTTGAGTAATCTCAGGTGTTTCTCCGTAAATCTGTTAAAGCTCTCCTATTATTTCTTTTAATAAGTTGTAGTATAAGTCTCAGGTGTCCCCATAATGTCTGTAGATTTCAACTCAATGTAACTCATTGATTCATTTGCTATGCCATGCTGTGAAAGATCCTTTAGTTGAGAAAGAAGGCGTGTGTCTCTTTAAATGCAAATAAGCAGTGGGGTCTCTTTCCAGAAGAGGGTGGAGCCTTTACAGCTTGTGCTTCGGTATCTCTGGCAACAATAAACAAAACATCTTGCTTGAGCGCACAAAAGCATGTGCATAGAAAGCCAACTGTCAGACTCCAAATTAGGGGTGGGAATCTCTAGCAACCTCACAATTCAATTCAACTGACCCTTTACAGGCAGTTTGACTGACAGGTGATCTGGCCAATTATGACGCCGTTATTCGGTGTCCCTGTGACCGTCCACCATTTTTCTCCAACAAGTAAACAGTCTAATGCTGTGGTCACACTAGAGTTTGAGCATGCACAATTCTGTCGTACATCGCTGCGAAAGGGGGTGGGATTAAACAAGATGATTAGATGTTAAAAAAAAAAAGCAAAAGCAAGTCCATATTTTAAATGTCTGTACATGTTTTGATCTTCTATTGGTCTCACACAGTCACATGATGCGATTTCACAGGTCAGAGTTCACCAAGCTTGAACTTTGCAATGCAGCAAACTGCGAAACTTTTCACAAGAGCTTGCGTTTCCAGTATTGTCGCATTCGCTTCCGTATGAATGGTAGTCTATGGGGCGAAAAGTGCAGTGTGACCGCAGCTTAACCCAAAGGCCTCAAACTTGATTGCCACAACTCTGCACAGTTTTGCTCTTACCCTAATCGAACACAGCTGATCCAACTAATCAAGGTGTTGAAGACTACTAAAGACTATTAAGCAGGTATAAGTTGGAGGTGGTTGGAGCTGAACTGTGCAGAGCTGTGGCCCTCCAGGAATTGAGTTTGAGACCATTGGTCTAACTAGTGTTAGTAGAGTAACACTGGTGATTAGCATGAAAGGGTTAACATGCTCGAATGGGACTCGAAATGCAGAAAATGAAATGCTGGGCAATATACAATTTCTTTGTTTCCTGAAACCTAGAAGTGTATGAAATGGATATGTTTGTGTGGACGCCAGCCTCACCATCAGCTGTCAATCAAAGATGCTGTAACTTGCTGAATGTATGACTCAGAGCGCAAGGACTCAAGACTAAAGCTGTAGTTTATAGAGATGTGACTAATTACGTGACAATAACCAGTAAACTACCTGAGAACTCAGAAGATGACAGGTGAGATGAGCCACATAGACTGGAGACCCAGAAAAACAATCAATTTGTTTTATTTCATTCAAAGGATCCGATCTGCCCATCACTAGACTTGTAGGCTATAGCTCCAGTCTTTACTTTGTTTTCATTTGAAGTTACACTCACATCCTGAATATTTGCCTTATATGTTAATTTCAGGGCGGTTCATTCCACACCAGCTTATTGTTACACCCCTACATTTTTCAAAGTATATCCTGAGATTTTTAATGACCACAGAGCATCAGGACCTCGTTTTAATGTCTCATCAGAAAGATGATGCTCACTGACAGTATATAGAGTCCCCATTACTATACTGTGGCGTTAGGACCTACAAAGACCACAGGTTAAGCACCCCCTGCTGATCTCACTAACACCTCTTCTGGCAGCAACCTAGTTTTCCTATGTGGACTCGGGTTGGTGGGTTTGTGAAGGGTCAATTAGGATTCAGAGGGCTGTGACACAATTTAAATCAATCGTGATGTATCTTTTGTTTTAATACAGATTGTCTGACTATTAAAGCAAAGTATCTGTAATGACCCGTAATTAATTTACTACCAATTTTTTTATTAATAAAATAAATTGAGTGTGATTTGGCAACCAACAGTAAATGAAACATGTCTGTAGCAGCATACCTGTAGCAAATGAACAGATTTAAGCATATTCTGAACCACAGACATAATGTGACCCTGGACCACAAAGCGTACATTTTGTTTTTGGAAATTGAGATTTATACATTGTATCAAAGTTGAATAAATAAGCTTTTCATTGATGTTTACTTTGTTAGGATTTGACCATCTGGAATTTGAGGGTTCAAACAAATCTAAATACTGAGAAAATTACCTTTAAATTAAATTCTAAGAAGTTCATATTACTAGTCACAAATTGTGATATATTTTGATATATGGTTGAAAATTTACAAAATATCTACATGAAACATGATCTTTACTTGATATTCTAATCATTTTAACATACAGTAAAAGGAAAATCGATAATTTTGTCCCATACAATGTATTTCAACCCAGGCTCATTCTGAAAATGTACCGATATATACATTTCTGGAGAGCGCCAAATATGTCCCAGGAGCTACGTTTTTTGCAGTTTTTGTTTTTGCAAATCCGCCAGAGGCCACTGTGTACGCTTTTTCAGATCTCAAATTTCTCTCGCGAGTGCCATTCGTGCCTGCTGTTCTCACGTAAATCCACCAGAGGCCGCTGTCGACTGACTGATCGACTGACTGATCGACTGACCCACCTTCCTCCTTCCCTAAACCCAACCAATAGTGTTTTCAAAAGCACTGATTGACCAACTAACAACCAATGTCCTCCTGTTGTGTACATAATGAGCAATATAATCGTTAGAAAACCCCCACCTTGCTTAACTTACTTTATCAACACTGTCACATTTATTATTAAAAACCAGTCCAACGTTGACTGTGTATGAGGCCATTCACACATTTGCACACTTAAGTTTGTTATTTAAAATGCAAATATGTGCCAAGCAGACAGTTAAATATTTAACAGAATAAAAAAATAGAATTACACAAGAAACTGCACCTTTACAAAGCTCAACACACACGTGTTTACGCACAGAGAATTTGTAGAGTGCTGCAGTAGAAACAACGTTGTGATTACCATGTATACGATTATGTATTATCTAGTACTGATTATTTTAATTATGCAAATAGCATAATTACCTTACATTTACCCAGATATTTTTTGCACCTGTAAATAGCTTTGTTTCAAGTATAGCTACTTATCGCACTTGGTATTGATGTTAAAGGAAAGCACAGATCGTGGTTGCCTAGCAATGGCAAACACCACAGGTGAAGTGCAAACTTCTGAGCACTTTGGAACCAAGGAGAAAGCAGCATGTCATGTTTTTAGACATGGTGTGTGAATGAACACATGATCAATCTGGTTTAGTTAGTTCAGAAACAGTGCTTACTGATATAGAGAATAACTCGCGTTTAAGTGATGTTGTGGTTTGAAATTTTGTAGACGTTTAGTTGATATCACATTGTTTCCTTAAGGGTAACAGTTTAACTTCATAAGACTTCATGAAATCTTTAAAATCATGACATGTGATATCTTTTATGCATGCTTATGACAAATGTCATTAAGTGCCATTAGATCAGTTATGTCAATTTAAATGCAAATGTGACATTATTTGAGATGTAGTTGTCAATAAAACTTGACATTATCAAGAGAACAAAACGTCATAAATTTTTGGATTTACAGCCTCATTAATATTTTTCTTGACCTCAACTGCAGCGGTACAAATTGAATTTGTCATTAAAATGTCATTAATTATTAATGACGATTTTATAAAATTATTTGAGAGAGTATCGACACAGTTAATGAGAAATATTCATGTTGTTCCACTAAAAACGTGAAAAATGTTCATGACACGATTATAATTGCCTCATGACAATCGTGTTTGTGACAGATTTATGACAAGTTATGCTTTCTTGATAATGTCAAGTTGTCATAACAAACGCAAAGACAGATTATGATGTTTAAGATGACAACTGAGCAAACGACATGTAAAAACAGTTATTAGTTAACAGCAAGCTAATTAGTTAACATATATACACACACAGTATACAGTATATTCAGTTCATTCCATTGGATGTTGACTGACTGGATAAAAGCAGATCTGAATGCCAATTTGCAGATGATTGTAAGAAAGGGGAAGTATGTCATTATACAGAGATATTAAGCATGCATGGATGAATCTTTCACAGTAAGATACATTACATTTAACTAGAAATTAATTTTCATTTCATGCTGATTTTAAATCAGGAGAAACAAAAGAGCTAACAAAAAAGGTTCTTGTGTGTGATTTTTCTTCCCTATGGCAGATCATACTACACGATTAAAAAGCTACACTGCATATTACACAAATGAACTCTCGCAACAAATAATATTCAATTATTTAATTACAGTACATTTCTGCAAGGTTCATTTGGACCTCTGATATGAGAGATACATTGCTCTACTTTGTCTTTTCACCTTCCTGGAATAACAGGATGTAATTATCAATATCAAGTAGGCAGCAGGCTGTAGATGAACAGGCTTTAAAACTGAGATGCATGGTTACTAGGCAACCAAAATGTGAGATTCCTATATCATTAACAGCCAAGAGAAAGTTCTGGGGGATGAAAAAAAGAAAAAGAAAAATGGACAGTGACAGTGAGATGAATACAGATCTGGAGGAACAAACAAAATGGAGCAGTGAAACAAGCATAGACAATATCAGCCAGATCTGCAGCATTTATTGAACCACAATATTATGTCAGCAAAGTATACATTGAAGTACCTTCATGCAGAACTGCTGACAACGTAAATATTATAGAACTACAGAGATATTAAATGAATGTTAAGAGTGTATAAATTCATATTGAAATCATACTGTATGGGTATCCCATATGAGGACTTACATATTAAATATTTTACTCCATTAACATTTAATATGATCTCCTATTTAATTGTAACACCAGTCAGTCTTGTTTTACTATAATATATTATAAATGTATTATAAAAGCAGCCTCATTTTTCTCCTATAGTCCAGTATTTTGTTTTGTCTCTGGAATAAAAGCAGCTGCATGAATGTGAAAATTTGAAACAAAAATTAAACCGCAAAAAAAAAAACGGACCCCCTTCATGATTACAAACAGCAGCGCAGCTATTCATTTCTGGTTAATGATGTCACAGAATTTTTGAACAGAAAGTTTTCTGTTTTTTTAGAATGGATGTGTCAATGGTGCTTTTTTGGGGAAAAAAAGTATTGAATGTCATTTTCTGTGTGAACAGTGCATTTTTGAATTTACTGGTAAAGTCATTCTGGTAATTTTACAGCAATTTACTGGTATTACTATGTGAAAGGAGCTTTTATTTTGATATATTGATACTATACTATTGATACTTACTATATCATAGTATTTATTGCATCATAGTAAAATCACATTGAAGACTTATTTTTACAATGGCCTTTTATTGTGGCCAGCCTAAGGCACACCTGTGCAATAATCATGCTGTCTAATCTTGATTAACTCAGCATAGGAGAAGAGCTCATTAACATAGATTTAGACAAATATGTGAACACTGTTTGAGAGACATATAGACCTTTTGTGTATTTTACATATTTTTTGTAATCATTTTGGTAATTAGATTCTTATCAATTAAATTAAAATATATTTATATAACAGCAGCACGGTGGCGCAGTGGGTAGCACAATCGCCTCACAGCAAGAAGGTCGCTGGTTCGAGCCTCGGCTGGGTCAGTTGGCATTTCTGTGTGTGTTTGCATGTTCTCCCTGTGTTCGCGTGGGTTTCCTCCGGGTGCTCCGGTTTCCCCCACAAATCCAAAAACATGTGGTATAGGTGAATTGGGTAAGCTAAATTGTCCATAGTGTATGTGTGTGTATGGATGTTTCCCAGTGATGGGTTGCAGCTGTAAGGGCATCCACTGTGTAAAACATATGCTGGATAAGTTGGCGGTTCATTCCGCTGTGGCGACCCCTGATTAATAAAGGGACTAAGCCGAAATGAAAATGAATGAATGAATATTTAAATAACAATTCTGGTAGTAATTAGATTGTAATCAGATGAATGAAATTATAATTCCATTAATTTGATTGTAATCAAACTAATTAAATTTTATATTTAAGATATTTTATATATTAATGCATAGAATTTGCCTTTTTGCTTAAGCTAACTGTTTGTGTAATTGAATTATTATATATAACTTAATTTAATCGATAAAAATCTAATTGCAGCAATTATAAAATATATATGATTTAATTACATTGATAATAATCTAATTATCTAAATTAAAACATATGGCAGCCATCAATCAAATTTTGACAGATTCAGGATCATAAACTCTCTCTATGGGAACAAAAACGAAAGTGTTTATTTTTTTTTTTTTTTATTGTATTCATTCTCCTTGATCTGAACAGGCCTTAAGATATCCTATTTCTATATCTTATTTTGAATTCCCGCAGCATTGTGACTTATTTTCAGCTGCATTGCGATTGTAAGATGGTAAAGTCTTTCTGTATAGCCAGCACAGATCAGTCCTCAGCTGTACGACTGAACTCTTTTCCCCTTTCAGCAACTGCATAATGTTTAGAAGCAGCCACGCTGAAGGCAGCTGTAACTTTCTGCCACTCAGCAATCTATCTTTTAATAGAAACTCCTGCACAGACCAGCAGAAAGAACACTTTTATAAAGCCTTTATATCTTTACATCTGTGAGTAGGTAATACCTCGACTCTGCAGTATGTGAAGTTTCTTTTTTTGGCTGTTTCATTGGCTCCTCCATTGCCTCTATAACTGCTCATTGAGAACCATGGCCATGTTTTATGCATATAAGCGCGTGAATAATTTAAAAAGGCATTTTTAAAAACCATGGTCACTTCAGCCAAGGTTTTGCTTATATCTTTGCAATAACTTCAGAAAATCAGAAAATATTTCCTTTGCATATTTTAAATGTTTTATGTACATATGACAATTATGATCCCCTTTCACATGAATCCAACAGTATTTGGATGCAGCCTTGATGATGCAAGCTGAGACTGCATATCTCAGATGCAATGTCAGACACAATGCACTCAATGGAGCTAGTGACGTCACTGTGAAGGGTAGAGTTAGGTGAACGCATTAAAAAGCATTGGATGCAGCTCAGATTGCACTGCAACAAATCTTCATCCAGACCCCTCTCCATGAATCTCCGAAAATGAACAAAAAAAAATGTATTATTTATGACAGGCCAGTAGATGGCGATGTTATTTTGTAAGGAAACAATACTAATCTATGCACATACAGTCCTGTAGTTCACCCCTATAGTTTGGGTTGTCACTTGCTCATGTCTATAAACTAAACACATAATACACGTGCATAATATCACCGTTTTCACTAAATCCCTTTTTTTTTTGTTTACAAGATGATAATAATATCATTTTTAAAAACTTGCGCTTTGGTGCTTTTAGGCCTCAAAGAAAATGTGTATGTGAATAGTGAGAATGCAAAAAACAGATTTTAATTTCTTTGTGAAAACTGTTGTGTAAATGCTGCCTAAATTTCTTGTGATGTAAAATAATAACAATACAATAATAACAAATTATTAAAAAATAGAAATTGTGCACATCCAAACTACTTTAGGGTTCAGGGTATTAACTCATCATTATTTTCTTTTCGGCTTAGTCCCTTTATTAATCTGGGGTTGCCACAGTGGAATGAACCGCCAACTTATCCAGCATATGTTTTACACAGCGGATGCCCTTCCACCTGCAACCCATCACTGGGAAACACCCATACACTCCCATTCACACACATATACTACGGACAATTTCGCTTACCCAATTCACCTATAGCGCATGTCTTTGAACTTGTGGGGGAAACCGGAGCACCCGGAGGAAACCCACGCGAACATGGGGAGAACATGCAAACTCCACACAGAAATGTCAACTGACCCAGCCGAGGCTTGAACCAGCGACCTTCTTGCTGTGAGGCGACAGCACTACCCACTGCACCACTGCGCCGCCCAGGGTATTAACTCATCAAAATAATTTAATCACTAACAATATTGAAGCCATCAAGAAAAGTTCTGACAATCCTAAGTAATGTCCTGATTATATTGGTGGTTCTAAAAAGTATCAGAACACGTATTAAAGTATTAAGTATTATCAGATATCCATGTGGCGTGTGGTGATTGGAGGGCTGTTCACAAGTACACAGTTCAATAATGATGGTTGATTAATTACTTCAGACAAATGCAGAACATCCAAACACTGCAGTGCTTTTTTTATTTTCTCCTTAAATAAAGCTTGTATCAGAGCTACAGCAATGGTTTGTCAGTGGTGGATCCTCTGAGAGCACGGTTGATGGTTGCTTGGCAATGACAGATACCAAGTGAGCGCAAGCCAAGAACCGCATTGAAACTGGTGAAGGAATCGAAGCATCTCATGTTTTCCAAGCATTTTTAGATGTGAAATGTGAATGATAATATGCTTGAAAGAAGTTCAGAGGTGCTTCAATTGCAATCAACGTTGATTATTTACGATAAGAAATCCTAATGTGTGGGGAACTCCAAAGACAAACATGCACACAAGCCAGAGGTTATCACGAGGAACGACACAATATCCAACCTGAAATCAAGCTGACAGAAGACAGAAGCATAATAAGTCATCAAATTGGACAGCAGTGAAGGAGGATCAGCTTGTTGATTTGTGGCATCTGCATGGATGTTTATTCGTAAGTATCAAGAGATTTCGTGAGATTTCTTGTGTTAACATTTGGGACTCTGGTTGAAAGTCTGTTGATGTGTGATGTGCTGTCTTTATCAAATCGCGACACACCACACACTATAGTGAAATCTACACTGTAAAAAATATCTGTTAATTTATTTTGTATTTTCTGATTCACAAATGTTTTACGTTCATTTAAGGTTGTAAATTGCTTTATGAGACCTTGATCTCTGCTCTGTCGACTATTGATGTTGAAAATTCAACTCTACAGTTTAACAAAATGACTTTTATTGACATTTTAGTAGTTTGAACTAATATAATGTATAAGAAATAATATATAGAGAAATAAGTCTGTAAAATAAAAGAAAAATGTACTGGCAGTTTATTACAAGATTTTTGTACCATAATATACAACACCAACCCAGACAATCTATCACTTTAAACTATTAAACATGTTAATAAAAGTCACTTTTCCAGGTTAAAAGTTGTTGGAAGAAAGATCAAGGTCCCATAATCAGTGTTCATAAGGTCATGGAAAACCTGGAAAAGTCATGAAATTTTGACATGGCGTTTTCCAGGTATGGAAAAGTTTTAGAAAAACAGAAAAACCCACAAAGTTGTGGAAAAGTCATGGAAATTATTTAACGAATGTCTGTATACTTGAATATATTGGTTAGGTTTTTTTTTTTTTTACTTCTGTTCTGCTGTGTAAGCGTTATCTAAATACATTTTACATAGATATAAACATAAATTTTAACTAAATAGATTGTTGCATGTTTTGCGATATGGTGTAATCAATTTGAACGTGCATAGTTTTTCTTATTATTTACCACGTATAACGTAGACATAAAAATTTACTTGAAAGTCTTGGAAAAGTCGTGGAATTTTAGTAGTAAAAATGTGCGTGAACCCTGCATAATGCAATTCAAAAGCATAAATAAACGGGGAAAAATAAAAACATGAATCATAAAATATGCGAAACTGCTAATTTACGGATATTTTTTACAGTGTACGATCGTTTTGTCCTTGTATTTGTGGTATCTATCACTTTTAGAATTGTATTGGGTTTAATAAAAAAAAAAAACTGTGTGTATCCCAGCCTCAAAGGAGGCGGTCAATTTAACAGTTATCCAAATCGTGTGCCTGGTGAGTGCTCTGAACGAGAAATGGATGAGTCAGTCTAATAAAGAACACTGCTTAATGCAGGCATGGCAAGTCCTGCTGATTCTTGAGCAGTAATGACATGATTCCACCAAACCAAACATCAAATCTCATGAAAACTCCTGAGAAATGCTTGCTCGGTCTCAAGAACAAGTGAGTTAATTTCTGCAGCTCGTCTTCGCTAGAAACAATTAATCACGTTCACAAAATTGATGTACAAAGTTGATTCTCAGCCATTAAAACCATGAGAAGTGCTTTGTCTAATCAGTCATTGCATTCACACAAAATAACACACAATCACAGGGACTGGATTAAAGCAATATTGCTTTCAGCAATCAGCTGATGTATTGTGTGGAAATCAAAACCATGACCTTGTTGTTGTTAAAACCATGCTCTACTGTTAACACTTACTTTTTTGCATTTGGAGGTGGCACTTATTCATTATAATCTGGCAACTCGGGTGTCCAGATCAAATTGGATGTATTGTTGTAGCTGCCAATTTCAAACAATTCACTAGGTACAGTACACTGCCTATATAATGCTATATTTGTGTTTTGAAAGTCCAATTTAAAGGAGGTTTAAAAGCAGGTTAAAGCAGGAGAATGGAGAGATTTAGGTTGTCCCAAATTAAAAGAAAATTTAAAGCAAAAATGATCTAGAGTAACGTGTAGGCGTAAAACAAATACAGTTGTTTTTTATATATATATTAAGATTGATCTTCATTCAAGTGGATCCACAAAAAATATCTAAAATTCATACATTAATCATGCCAGGCCAGCAGTTGGCAATTAAAAAGCAGTTTACTTTGAAAAGAAACATTACACATCTCATACAGTTCTGTTGTCTGGGTCTAGACCCAGAATCTGTCCCATACGGACCCAGACCTGGGTTTTATTCCACACCTGAATGCTCCCACTATTTATTCACTCTTTCTTTACACACTGTCCGCTTAGAACAGTTTTCTTCGTGACCCGGCTATTCTTGATAAAATAATATGAGAGAGTTAAGCCAGTCTTCCACTATCGGCTGAATGGTTGTCTTTGCTTAACCTTTACGTTCTGTTCAGATCTGGGCCAGTCAGAATGAATACAGTTTTAATGTGCTGGTAACGGAGCTTTTGGTAATGCTTGGCTTTTGCATTGGTAATACAAGAGTAATGTAAACAGAAGAAATGAATACTCTAAAACCGTTCAAATGGAAAGATGTGTTGACATTTACTATCTGCACAATTGGTTGAAACATCTAGGTTACGAACATAACCCACGTTCCCCGAATAGGGAACGGAGACGTGTGTCTTAAGAAAGACATATGGGAGTTCCCTATACGACCAATCACTCTGAAGAGTACGAAAACGGGCCAATTAAATGCCAAATGAATTGGCAGAGCTCAGCTCCACAAGTGTCAGCAATTAGTCATTAACAGAGTATATCAGCTGGCGGCCATGAAGCGAGCATTTAGATTTTTGCCTGCTGAAGAGCCGATCACTCAGCTAACAGCTGGAGACTCAGCTGCTGTGGCATCGGAGACACACGTCTCCGTTCCCTATTCGGGGAACGTGGGTTACGTTTGTAACCAAGACATTCCCCTTCATGCGAACTCCGACGTGTGTCTTGAGAAAGACATATGGGAGTGTGTATGGAAAACGCCACAGCAGCTAAGCCAGTCATGCCCTTGATGTGAAGTTTGCCAAGCATAGCATGGTCGCACAAGCATCACCAAAGGTGCAACCTTCCAACGTCCCCTAGGCCCTTTAACTACCATTACATGGGAATAATTTACAAGAATTTAGATCGGGGGTCGTAAATGTGCTTTTACCTAGCTAATATAGTCTAGGATTTTAGAATTACAACAGTACGTTGGAAAGCGTGCCTTTCCCCGAAGGGAACTCTGTGAAGACCACCTGCTACCCAATAGGGGAGACTTGGTGGCAGTAAGAACATATGGACGCGGACATAGCAATGAAAGGGCCGGGTCTGCCTCCTCCACAGGCAGCGCTTGCAGGTTCACTACCTGATATTAAAGGGCGGTAGGAACCTTGGCACATAGCTGAACCGGGGTGTCAGGTAAATGTGAGAGTGGGCCAGTCTGAATTCCTGGCACGATTCGCTGACCGATTCACTGGAATCCTGACCCTCCTGATTGATACCAACGCAACCAGCAGAGCTGCCTTCATGGACAGAAAACTTATAGATACTGAATCGAGTGGCTCAACGGACCTCACCATAACCCCTGGGGCTAGAGAGATCCCAAGAGGGCAAGAGAGGGGGGCAGGGATGAAATTAACCATCTCGCGGCACGCACCTCTGAGGAAATGGCTGATGAGGTAATGCTTTCCCAGCACGCTATTATCCGCCACCCCACAGAGAGCGGGGATGGCAGCACGCCAAACCTTCAGTGTGGAGGGTGACAGCCTGCGCTCTAGCTATCCTGAAGGAAGAAAACACAACACTAATCTGGCATGTCCGGGGTTGTTCACAGAGAGAAGCTCCACACAACGAATACTCCACTACAGGACATAGGCATGCCTATACAGGGTGAACTGGTAGGTCACATAAGTCCTCCTGTCTAGAAACCATCCATGGAGGTTCCAGAACCCTGCACAGGTGCCAGAGGCTGCCCGTCCCAGAAAAAGGAAGTGCTTCCTTCCTTGTCAGGGAGGGCCACCACGAGAAGTGTGAGTCCGGAAACTCGGGTCCAGTTGGGCCAAGGAGGCAAAATGAGCGAGACCCACTCCTCGTCTCCCCGACCTTACACAGAGTCTGTACGAGCAGGCTCACTGGGGAAAAAACACATATTGTGTAAACCCAGGGCCAGCTGAGAGCCAGCGCATTCGTGCAGAGCAGGGAAAGCAGCTAGCGAAGGGCCGCTCGGGAGAAGCAGCAGGATGACCTGGGTTTCTCTGAAGCGTGCCCATAACAGCTGGACCATGCCGGGGTGGAGTCTCCATTCTCCCGGTAACGTAACTGTCATGAGCTATCGCAACCATGCTGACCGTCCTAACCAACACGTGTTTCCCCTCCCGTACCGATAGGGACCAGCAGAGAGCGAGAAACACTGCCAACAGCTCCAGGCAATTTAAATGCCAAGTCAAGTCCGGTTTACGAACCTGCAGCTGCATGCTCGATATACACTGGAAGCATCTGTCAGAATGACAGCATGACTGGACACTTGTTCTAAGGGCACCCAGGTTCGTAGAAGCCAAGGTCCATCCAGGCACTGAAGGTGCAGTGATACAGCGTTGTGATAGACACCCAGTGTGTCTCTGCGCGCCATGCCCATCTGGGGACCCGATCGCGAAGCCAGCGATGAAGTGGTCTCATATAAACAATTTGAGCAGCGTGATAGTGGCTGCAAATGTCATTTGCCCCAGAAGCCTCTGAAAAAACTTCAGTGAGACCACTGTAACTACCGAATTGATTGGACAGGGCAGCACTAGCCCGATGCGCTCTTAGTAAAGGGATGGAGAGCGAGTCCAGCTCACACCCGAGATAAGAGAAGCTCTGCCCGGGGGACAGCTTGCTCTTTCTCGGTTGACCCAAAACCCCAACAGCAGTGTTAATTTCGTTGACAAAAAGTTTCGTAATAATTTTCATGACAAACAAGTTTCTACCGACGAAAACTAGATGAAAACTATATAAAAAGTAAGTTATGATGACGACAACTATAATATAAATATACTGACATTTTCGTTGACTAATAAAAACGAGACGAGAATGTGATTGAGGGACGTTTTTTGGAAAATATCCAATCAGAATTAATCTTGGTGTGTGATGCATGACGCATACACACACATTTAAAATGTAACTGCTCCACAGTAGATGCGAGATGCGATTACGTCATCATCCATCGCGGTGTCTGTCTGATTAAACTAAAATGAAATGGCAACAGCTGAGAGAAAAAAAAGATTTAAGTTTGATGTCAAGACAAAAAGACCGTAAACTGTATGGGGAGGAAAAGGCCGGGGAATAGTGTAGCCTCTCACTGACCTTTAGAGAATTGACTCCGTTAGATTGTACATTAAACATTATTACATCGGTAACATGGCATACATTTTCATGAGGAGTTGTTTCATTTTAGCTGCGGCTACAGTTTAGCTGGCCTGTTCTAACTCGCGCTAAGTTCACATGCGCTCTCGGCGTCTCCCTCTATCATCATAACAACAGTCATTTACAGTGTACCTCTGCCTCAAAACAAAAACTGCTTCATTCAGGACGTCGTTTAGCGATGTGATTATTTCTTACTGTAAGGATGTAATGATATTGTAGTGCTGTAATCTTCGCTTATCAGGGAGTAACACCAACTACAACAGTAAAGCTTGCTATAGACTGACATTGCAAAGTGAACTTAAACTATTTTAAGCCCTTTTAAAAATTTAATTGCATGAAACTGTTCAACAGACTGGTTAAAAAGATTACCACGTTAAAATAAAGGGTTTGCTAAATAATTGCAAAGTCCTACATTTTCAGTAGTCTACTGTTCTTGCCAACACATAATTTTACATATTACTTATGATATAAATAAACAATGCATATCTAATTTTTGGTCTTCTATGGAAAAGCTATATTCCATATTTTAATTAGACTGTTTTACTTAATTTTAAGTTAGAATATTTTGTATAAATAAATTTATACAATATTTAATTAAATTACACATAAAATAAACCAAATATATTTTAGTCAACTAAATTAGTCGACTAAAATCTTATGAATTTTAAAATCTTATGATATCAAAATTTGCTGTCAAAATTAACACTGCCCAACAGGCCGAGGTGCCGGAGCACCCGGTCCCTGTGCATAATCGACTAGTTCAAAGATCGAAAAAATAAGCCAGTCAATGAATATTCAAAAAATGCTGATGCTCGTGTGCCGAAGAGGGAGAGCCCGAAGGGGAGGAACACGGTATAAGGAGGGAGAGAGCAAGACATGGAGTGAGAATCCTTCAGGTCTGTAGCTGCAACCAATCCCATGGACGGAAGCACTGGGGAATGCATTTCTGCATTAGCATCTTGACCGGCATCCTGAACAGATGACAGATCAAAACGCGCAGATAGGATTGGTTATAACCCACCGCTCTCTGGGTATGATGAAGTGGGGGTGTGAACCCGCTCTCTATCTCGGCTGGAGGGACCGGCTCGATTGTATGCTTCGCCAGGAGGATAACAATCTTCACACGTGAGACAGGGATGGCATGGCGAAGACTGCTTAAATACACACCTGTGAACTTGGGAGGCCGACAGCAAATTAAAACGCATAGCTGAGTCTGACCGTCTGCGTGAGCTACTACGACGGGCTGAGAAGCGCTAACCAGGCTGACAGATTCCAAACGAGCAGCATCACCGAAACGATCGCTGACGTACCCGCGGAGGAGCAGCTTCGGGATAGGGAGTGCTCACCCCGGGAAGCGGAGCGTCCCGAGGAAGAGCTGAAAAAAAGGGATTGACTCTTTCCTTCCTTCCAGGATCCTGCGAAGAGGCTAGAGGTGCGAGAGAAAAGAGCCCGTCCTCTGGTGCCCTCAAAAACCTGTGGCAAAGTGCACCAAAGCTGAGAGCTGGAAGGCAGTGCGTCCCATGCTGGCAGCAATTGGGCTTCCACACCCGGAGGGAGGAAAAGACACTCTTTTTTGGACTGCTACTTTCATTTGCAGGAGGGGAGCCCCGGCCCTCCACCGAGGAAAGAACGGTTCTCCTCCTCTCCTCCTGGGAAGAAGGGGATGGGGATGGGAAGATTAACCTTATATCAGCCCGCATGTCGCATTCCTTTAGTCGGTCTGGCGGTGAGACTGGGGGACAAGCCATCTCCAACCACACCGCCGAAGCAGCCCAGGAAGCGCAGCCATCATGTCTGACTTGAGAACCGTGACCACGCATTGCACCCCGTAGAATGGTAGCAAGCCCGGTCTGTCATCTGTGCATGACAGCTCACCCTCCGATGTCGTGATGGGCGTCTCATCTCCGGTGTCATCAAGCGGAGGCGCAGGCATCCCGGGGGATGAACCGACACAACCACTCAAAGCTTGGATAGGGTGCTGCCAATTCATTTGGCATTTCATTGGCCCGTTTTCTTACTCTTCAGAGTGATTGATCATCTAGTGAACTCCCATATGTCTTTCTCAAGACACACGTCGGAGTTCCCATGAAGAAGAACTGTTAAGTCAAGATGTAAAACTGAAAAGTGGAAATTCAAGTTAAGCACTTCATATGAATATACAATTCAAACAACTTTTCAGTTCAATGTTCATTTATTCATTCATTTTTATTTGGCTTAGTCCCTTATTTATCAGAGGTTGCCACAGCGGAATGAACCGACAACTATTCCGGCATATGTTTTACGCAGCGGGTGCCCTTCCAGCCTCAACCCAGTACTGGGAAACACCCATACACACTCTCACATTCGCACATGCACTATTACCCTACGGCCAGTTTTGTTTACCCAATTCACCTGTACTACATGTCTTTGGACTGTGGGGGAAACCGGAGCACACGGAGGAAACACAGAGCAAATACGGGGAGAACATGCAAACCCCAAACAGAAATGCCAATTGGCCGGAACTCGAACTCAAACCAGTAACCTTCTTGCGTTTTGTGTAAGCTTCTACACCTACATTGTGCTTCTCAGCATCAAATCATTTGCTAATGACTAAATGTAAATATAATGGTCAACAGCAGTCAGCAGATTATTTTCCCAACATGATCTATTAGCAGAACTAATAATATAACAAATATTTAATACTACAAAAAACTATGACTAAAATGAACCAAGTTTAATTCGAACAAAACAGAAATCCACCAACTAACTTTGACCTTGATGCTACAACTTTTTTTTTTTTTTTTCATATGTCATTATTAGAAATTTGGCCAGTACTCTTGATCCTTCACTGATTCTGGATATTTAGTCAACTCTATAAATGTCATTTTTTTCAGCTTGAAAATATAGCCTTTGAATAGGCTTGACCCCAAAAGATGCTAAGCCATGCACACATTTATAACATGGTGCCTGTAATGCTTTTTTTGCTGGATTACCAGCACAAAATGATTTTTTGATTACAATATATTCAAGGCTCTGCAAGTATATTAACCCACACTAAACAATCTCCTCATATCAGCAACCTCATAACATATGGTGTTTCATCATTCTGATTAGAAAAAGATGATGCTACAGTAAATACAGCTGTAAGGGGGGTGTAAAAGGTTTTAAGCTTGACTATTTTCTAATAGATAGTTGAAAATCCATTCAGATTACTCTAATAGTGTAAATCTTTATGTGGCCAAATTTGTTTACAAACTGAACACATGATCATTATGGGATGCTGCTCAGGATATGCATACTTACAAGTTAATTTGTGTAATAATGTCAGGTTTGTTGAAGTCACTTTCGTTGGCACAAGATGGTAGTATACTTTATTTTGATAAATTACAAAAATAGTAATGCAGTATAACAATTAACTCTGCTAATAGACAACGAAGAACAAATAATTAAAAAATATATATATACTTTAAAAAATGTATGAGGACATTTTCAGCTGTATTATATAAAAACGTATTACTTGTTCTATTTAATCCTGTCACATTTAAAAATGTTCTTTTGTAATATATAATAAATAAAAAACATGACAATGTCACTTCTTAATATGATTATTTTATTT
>CAIGQV010018081.1:3150000-3160059 GCA_903798115.1 Danio jaintianensis | reverse complement strand
CACACACACACACACACACACACACACACACACACACACACACACACACACACACACACACACACACACACACACACACACACACACACACACACACACACACACACACAAAATCTGATGCCCTGAGCAAAGCTGGAACCGGCTTGGAGGAGCAAGGCCTGCCATTTTCCACCAGGCTGCTGATGCCAACGAGAAGCAGTAAAAAGAGGAGCTTCTTTACAAACCACCCACTGAGAATGCATTCAAAATGATGACCCACACAACACCTTGGCATAATCTCTCATCAAGGAACTGTCTGGTAGCAATGTGCACCTACTGGCCTTTCGCAACACCTTACGCATGATAAGCATCCCTCAGGTGAGAAGAGAGAGAAACAGGAACGCAATCAACAACCCAAGCACATGAAAGGTCAAGCATTGCACTTTTAATCCAACCAAAGCTCATTGATGCCACTAAAACTTTTTACCCAATCCAAACAATTATAATGCATATGAAACTGTGCTTATTAAAGCAATAATGACCTTCTTCATCATTGTCAGATATTGCTGATGTACTGCACCCAACTCCCCCCTTTTTTTCCAGAGATCACTGTGTGATGAAAACATTGCGCCTTTTCCGTTTTCCTCCTCATCCGCATCCATCCACTGCATCAGCTGGCACTGGAGCCATGTCATTCTCACACCTCCCTTTCAAATCAACGGCAGCTGATACAGCAGTGCTTACATGAGAGCATTTGATGGAAATGCATCCCGGAGGCTTGTACAGTGTCAGTGCCATGGGGAAACCTCCGAGAGGTATTTAGCTGGAGGATCTGCCTCTGCAGTGAACCCGTTACGCACAAGATGCACAACCACTCATAATAATAATAGCTAATATTGCACGGGTGTGATCATGCATAATGCTATTTTAAGATGCGTTGCGCAATCAAGATGACGCTTTAAGTAATGAATCAACATCTGCATGCATTGTTATATATAAGCAGTGAAAGTTTGAATGGGAAAATATTTGTGCACTGGTAGGGGATTGTCCCCCCTTCTTTTTCTGTAAATAAATAATAAACAAACTTCGTCACGTTGCAAAATGCTCGTATGTTTAAGATCATAGCGCTCACCTGCCAACAGTCTGGTTGGCGAGCTGTCGCATCCGATTGAATTGCTTCTTCATTTTGCTCAATTTTTTTTGGTTTCTGCGTTAACACCTCGCGCGTAAAACAATCCGCATTTCTCTCAGAAGAAAGGGACGTAATCCGGTGCGAACATGCCCGTTATTCCCGTCACACGCCCTCATGGCAAAGCGAAAGAGGGTGGAAATGTCCTAAGATGCGTATTTCAGTGCATTTTTTTGCGCTGCCGCTCGAATGAGATGCTGCTGGGCGATTCTCTCGCATCGGCAAAGTGACAGCAGCGGAACGACGCGAGCGCGGTGCAGCATGGGAAGTGTAGTCTTATTTTAATGCTTTCAGTAAGAATAGTGGACAGAATTTCTACTTGAAAATGCATTAATCTGCATTGCAGTGGATCTCACCAAGCACTCAAAACCAAATAGCCAAATAAATACTATTAAACCAGTCTAGTGTACACTGAAAAATATTATGTCTGCAAAATTGTTGCAAACAATTTATATGTTTTGAATTTATTCATTAATTTTCTTTTTGGCTTAGCCCCTTTATTAATCAGGGGTCGCCACAGCGGAATGAACCGCCAACTTATCCAGCATATGTTTTACGCAGTGGATGCCCTTCCAGCTGCAACCCATCACTGGGAAACATCCATACACATTCATTCACACACATACACTACGGACAGCTTACCCAACTCACCTATACCGCATGTATTTGGAAACCGGAGCACCCGAAGGAAACCCACGCGAACACGGGGAGAACATGCAAACTCTACACAGAAATGCCAACTGACCCAGCCGAGGCTCGAAGCAGCAACCTTCTTGCTGTGAGGCGATCGTGCTACCCACTGCGCCACCGTGACGCCATGTTGAATTTAAACAAATAAATTAAATTTGGTAATGTTCAACAATAAATTGTTTACAACCACTTAACTTAAAAAAAAATGTAATTCCAAGGAATCATCTTTGAATCATTTTTTCAGTGTTCATGCTGTATGCTTTTCTTTTCTTTTCTTTTCTTTTCTTTTTAAATAAAACCTGCTTGCATTCGTCCATAATGTTAGGAAATAGCAGCTAAGAATCTTTTTTTAAGACACATAAGTTGCCAATAACATAATGTCATTAAAGTGATAGTTCACTTAAAAATACAGATTTTACTCACTATTCACTTGCCATCAAGTGGTTCCAAACCTTTATATGTTTCCTTTTTTGTTATTGGAAACCAATAACCACCAACATCAGCCTACACTAAAAAATTCCACACAGTCGATTTGTGTTGTGACAACATGAAGAAATTAAGTTAACTTATTAGTTGTTGTTTTTTAAAACAAATTTAAGTGTATTGAAGTTAAAAGAATTAAGTTGTCCCCCAAAAACTCAAGAATTGTGCTATTTCACCTTATTTTAATTATTGGTTTCTACCATTCTTCAAAATATTTTCTTTTGTGTTCAACAAGAAAAAGAAGATCAAACAGGTTTGTGACAAGAGAAGAGTGAGTAAATAATAATAAAAAAATCATTTTGGGGTGAACTATCCCTTTAATTTAATTTGTTCTGAAGGTATGATAGGGTTTAGTGAAAAAAAACTGCATGACTGTGCTGTGCATTCATTTAACTATATTATATACAGCCTTAAATACTGTACACTAAAAAATGATCCAAAGATGATTTCTTGGATTTACTAAAAAGTGGTTTTAAACAAGTTATTTAAGCTGAATTTAAACAAATCAAGTTGAACATTGCAAAATTTAATTAGTTTGTTTAAATTCAACACATATAAATTGTTTGCAAGAGTTTTGCAGACATCATTTTCAGGATATTTTGTGTTGCATTCTTTAAATTTTCAACTTGTATGTATTTTCTGGGCAAGTTGGAGATCTTCATAATTTAATACTTTTCTATCTATTTTATTTATTTATTTTATTCATTATTTATTTTATTTTCATCTATCTATCCATCCATCCATCCATGCAACATCAAGTTTCTGCGATTCTGCTGATGGACACTATGTCATGAGCTCGATTTGTCCAGTCAGTTCTGTTGACCTTAGGCAAATAAGAACTTAAACAATAGGAAATGAGATAATTAATTACTAATACTGGATAAAGGATCTGTGAGGAACATGTAACATTTTTAGGGATAGTTCACCCCACAATAATGAAAAAAAAACTTTATTTACTCACACTCAAGTGGTTGTAAACAACTTAAAAAACAGCAACAACAACAACAACAACAACAACAACAAACAATATATTCTAAAGAATGTTAGAAAAAAGCAGCCACTGACATCTATAGGAACGAATAAAATATTATATAGAAGTCAATATACAAGTTTTTTTCCCAAACATTTTTCAGTAGGCTATATCTTCTTTTGTGTTCAAGCACAAACAGGTTTGGAAAAAGTGGAGGATGAGTATATTATGACATATTAATTTTTGGGGTGAACTACCCCTTTATTCCAGGTTTAATTACCAAGAATGAGTTAAAAATCGATATTCTCCAAAGTGCTGAGAAGGCACTCAAAAGTGCATGGGCCTTAAGTACATTTCTGTAAACCCTGGAAAAAAAAATAACTATTTACAAAACTTTAGGTTTTAGTTAAAATGTTAGTTTCGCTAATGTTCCAATGGGAAAATGAAAAATATGTGCTTTTGCGAATGTTATTACCACAGAGAACTGAACATGAGCGAGTTCTGGCTCGTTTTGAAGAAGACACCGCCATCTTGTGGCCGCATTCACGTTGGTTGAAGCCTGCAGGAAGCTAGACATTTCACTATTGTCCATTGTAAGTGGATAATAGATAGTACTATTGTATTGTAAGCATACAATGGATAGTATTGTAAGTGGATAATAGTTTATGTGTATAAACAACCCTGCCTAGTTACTGCCATTATCACCTTTTTTGTAATACAGTTTTGTCCATAAACACCATCAAATAGATATATAACAGGGGTCACCAAACTCAGTCCTGGAGGGCCGGTGTCCCTGCAGAGTTTAGCTCCAACTTGCCTCAACACACCTGCCTGGAAGTTTCTAGTGTATCTAGTAAGAGCTTGATTAGCGGCTTCAGGTGTGTTTGATTAGTGTTGGAGCTAAAATCTGCAGGACACCGGCCCTCCAGGACCGAGTTTGGTGACCCCTGATATATGACATATTAGGCCAGAGGTCACCGACACTGTTCCTGAAGATCTACCTTCCTGCAGATTTCAGTTGCAACCCTGACCAAACATGCCTGTCTGTAATTAGCAAGTGCTGCTTCAGGTCCTAATTAATCGGTTCAGGTGTGTTTGATCAGGATTGTAGTTGAACTCTGCAGGATGGTAGATCTCCAGGAACAGGGTTAGTGACCCCTGAACCAGGTTGTCAATCAAAAAATAATTATGATATACAGTTTTATTTGTCTTTTCCAAACATTAGTATCACCTTTTTAGTTTGCTAAAATATTTTGTCGTATTTATTATTATTATTATTATTTTATTAACAATCACTTGCAGATGTTCATTTATATTAAAAGACTCTATTCAAGGATCTCGGCGCAGCCTTAAATACTAGTTGATTGTTATTTTAAATGTTTGTATCTTTCAAACCACATTTTTTACTCATAGCCAGCAATAATTTCTTAATGTAATTATATTTTAATCGATCACTATTTTAAAATGTATATGTTAACAAGAAGGTCACTGGTTCGAGCCTCGGCTGGGTCAGTTGGCATTTCTGTGTGAAGTTCGCATGTTCTCCCCGTGTTCGCGTGGGTTTCCTCCGGGTGCTCCGGTTTCCCCCACAAGTCCAAAGACATGCGCTATAGGTGAATTGGGTAAGCTAAATTGTCCGTAGTGTATGTGTGTGAATGAGTGTGTATGGATGTTTCCCAGTGATGGTTGCAGCTGGAAGGGCATCCGCTGCGTAAAACATGTGCTGGATAAGTTGGTGGTTCATTCCGCTGCGGCGACCCCAGATTAATAAAGGGACTAAGCTGAAAAGAAAATGAATGATAACAAGTACAAATCAGAATTAGCAGTTTTAAGTTTTATTTGATAAGAATATTTTTGATTTGTAAATAAATATATCTGCAACAATTAATGAAAGGGGAACATTATTGCCTCCATGTTTTGACATTTCATTTTCACAATGAAACATTCATGTATTCTTTGTATTAAAAACACATTTGTCAATTCACATAATTTAACACTGAATGTGAAAAAAGTACAAACATAAATACAATCAGTACAGAACTTTTAAATATGTGGGTATACAATAAATGAAACAGATAAATGATACAGATCACTAGTTTGTCTGTAAGAATGAATCTCTCCATCAGGTGGCATCATTTCCCAAAGAAAATGAAGACTTGAGCGTCTGCCTTCATTTTCTTCAACTCTCCTAAAAAACAAACAAAAGAAAAACATGAATTCTGTTTTGATTAAATGTTAAATGAAACATGCCGTACATGTAATGACAATCCAACTTTATTATTATTATTATTATTATTATTATTATTATTCATTTATTCATTTTCGTTCGGCTTAGTCCCTTTATTAATCTGGGGTCGCCACAGCGGAATGAACTG
Source organism: Danio jaintianensis (assembly GCA_903798115.1). NCBI lineage: Eukaryota > Metazoa > Chordata > Actinopteri > Cypriniformes > Danionidae > Danio > Danio jaintianensis. Next base: position 3,154,373 of record CAIGQV010018081.1, on the reverse strand, counting down.
CCAACTTATCCAGCATATGTTTTACGCAGCGGATACCCTTGTAGCAGCAACCCATCACTGGGAAACACCCATACACTCTCATTCATACACATACACTACAGACAATTTAGCATACCCAATTCACCTATAGCGCATGTCTTTGGACTTGTGGGGGAAACCGGAGCGCCTGGAGGAAACCCACACGAATACGAGGAGAACATGCAAACTCCACACAGAAATGCCAACTGACCCAGCCGAGGCTTGAACCAGTGACCTTCTTGCTGTGAGGCGACAGCATTACCCACTGCGCCACCGCGTCACCCATATTTAATATTGCAAAAATTAAAATAACCTCTTCATATATCATCCTTTCAAAATGAAGATGGTGTCAATTTTACTGATGGACACACAATAAAGAGATACAGTACTATGTTCCAACTCATTATCTGCATGGTTTTTACAGTAGAGACCATCTTCCAGACAGGACTTTCTGCATGGAATTTGAACAAAATTTATAGCAAAATCAAAGAGAAACAAAGGTTTATGAATAGCTGCTCATGTACAGGAGTAGAGATGAATGAGTTGGCAGAGAAGCTGAATTAAACTTGCTCAGAGAAACGCTGTTGCTGTCAATCATTGTTTCCTTCAATAAATCAGTTTAATGGAATTGATCCAATATGCCTATTGATAGAAGGTTTGGGAAGAAATTTCATGCTCCCTTGTAAAAGTATTTTGTAGTATTTTCAAAATACAGTTTTTTATTTTGATACTTGTTGTGGCTGCTGTATTTTGTAGTTTATTTTGATACATGTAAAATTGAGGTATTTGAGCCAATTTAGTTTACCCAATTCACCTACCACATGTCTTTGGATTGTGGGGGAAACCGGAGCACCCAGAGGAAACCCACACAAACACGGGGAGAACATACAAACTCCACACAGAAATGCCAACTGGCCCAGCCGGGACTCGAACCAGCGACCTTTTTGCTGTGAGGTGACAGTGCTAACCACCGAGCCACCGTGTCGCCCCTTATTATTAATTTATTTATTTGTTGTGAACTGCGGAACCCCACGTGAAGACAGGGAGGACAAGAAATCATCTACAGTAAAAAAAAAAAAGAAAGAAAAGGAAAAAATAATTGAGCCAAACTGTGTATAAATAGAAAGAAGTGTTGAAATGGTGATGACAAGCTACCATATGGTGTAATTCTGACAATGTTACAAAGGCCACGGTGATTGTGATTCACACATCCAACGCAGTGGGAAACTGCTATTTGGCAGAGGTTTTTAATCCACTATCACCGACAGTCTAGAGCTGCATGAGGTAAAAGAAACTGGTTTTGTTTATAGATTTTCGGTGCGACACAGGCTTAAATAGCTGATAATCAAAACCTTATTGTAGGAAAGATGATGTAAAATACCTGGTGAAAGCTGTCGGTTAGCATATTCCCACTGTTCACAGTTTCAGCTCTCAACGCTAACTTTGTTCAATCTGTTGTAAATGATAAAATGATGCATTTTAAGTGTCACACAGCATTAACCACACACAGAGAGTGTGGGGTTCCTGAAGATATGCTAATATTACAGAATATTAATTATTTCACACTGACATTGCTACTAATCTATGAATAGAATAATAGAATGTACTGTTCATTTTTTATTTCATTTTATTTAATAATTTTATTTAAATATTTATTAAAGTATTTATTATTTTATTTGCTTAGATTTATTTAATAATAATAATAATAATAATTATTATTATTATTATTTATTTATTTATTTATTTATTTATTTATTTATTTATTTATTTTATTTATTTATAGTGTGTAATTCCTGTAATTTATTTTCCATTATAATCATTTTACATTGACACTAATTGATTTAAATGTTAATATGAGCAGAGGTCATAATGTATAATAATTGTTCAATCACCAATGGCTTATGTGCACTATTAAATGATAGAGCTAAAATGTATGTTTTAATACACAGTAGTACTATTTTAAATAGCAACATTTTATGCAATTACAAGATAAGTGGTATACAAATGTAAAAAAGTTTGTAAAAAGTTTTTTTTTTTTCATTCAAAATTTGAGATAAGTTATACACAAATTAATACACTTAAAAAAAGAGAAAACTTCAAAATTTAGATATCAGCTCAGAAATATGGAATACAATTAATAGAAAAACAATTGTGAGAAACGCATTCTGAGGTAAAAATCTAAAATAAATTCATAAATAAATAAAAGCCCATTACTGTGAAAGAAAAAGTCAAAAATTCAAGAAATTAACTCAAAGATTCTGAAAGGAAAAGTCAAAATCAAGATAAAACCTGAATTCTGAGAAAAAAAAGCCAAAACTCTTTAATAATTATACATTTTTAACAACATCTCGAAACATGAAAAACAAACCCGAATAGTTATACCTTTGTAATCTCACTGGTCACATTGCATGACTATTTACACTGTAAAAAAGAAAGAAAGAAGAAATTGTGGCTGCATTAAATGTTTAAGTCAAATCAAATAAACTTTAAAAGTAACTTAAACTTACAGCAATATAATCAGTTATCATAAATTAGTTATTAAAACTTTTATGTTTTCAAATGTGTTGAACAAAGTTTCTCTCCATTAAACAAAATATAGGCAAATTACAATTTAACAGAAGGGCTAATACTTCTGAACTATATCTATATACTAAAGAGCAACTTAATGTAACACTTAAAACATTAAGTTCATATTTGTAAATAAACATAACTTTAAAAATGTGCTAACCTAAATAAAATAATGCTGCAGCCTGATTAGCTTAATTAAAATAACAAGCTAAAGTAACAAATTGTTATGACTTTTTGATCCAATCCCTTTTACAATGTCCCTGAATTGTATTACAGTTAAAACATTAAAGCAGCGGAAACCCAATAGAAAGTAACCCACATAAAACATACAGTTGAAGTCAGAATTATTAGCCCTCCTGAATTATTAGAATTATTATATTTTCCTCCAATTTCTGACAGAAGAAATTTTTTTTCTTCACATTTCTAAACATAATAGTTTTAATAACTGATTTCTAATAAACAATTTATTTTATCTTTGTTATGATGATGACAGTACATAATATTTTACTAGATAATTTTCAAGATACTAGTATTCAGCTTAAAGAGCACTTTAAATGCTTAACTAGGTTAATTAGGGTGATTAGGCAAGTCATTGTATAACAATGGTTTGTTCTGTAGACAATCAAAAAACGATTGCTTAAGGGGGGCTAATAATATTGACCTTAAAAAAAATAAAAACTGCTTTTGTTCTAGCCAAAATAAAACATGTAAGACTTTCTCCAGAAGAAAAAAATATTATCTGAAATATTGTGAGAAATTCCTTGCTCTGTTAAACATAATTTGGAAAATATTTGAAAAAGAATAAAAAAATTCACAGGAAGGCTAATCATTTCGACTTCAATTGTACATTTCCCCCAATCAAACACATTTGAGCCCAAAATCTCCACACTGAGGAACCTTCAGGAACATGTGTCAAGTTATTTGTCAATTACAAACAGAACACTCAAAGTTTTTCGAAGATCTAAACTAACTCACCTTTCTCTCTCTCCAAACGAGTGCTTGTGTAGTCCATTAGTAGTTAATGGGGCAACAGGTGGGCAGTGCTCTGAGCCCGAGGGTCCCGAGGCCTCATTGAGTAAGTGATACTGAAAAATAGCCACTCGCTGCTCCGACCGCAGGGGCTCCATTAATCTGGATGACTGGAAACCGAGAGGACGTCCGTGAGCCTTGATCTCGACCCTCCGACCCCAGCACTGTCATTCCCTTTTTATTAGTCTGGAGTCAAATGTTAATCGCATCTAAGCATTGATGAATCTTTTAGTGCTGCCAGAACCTGTGCATCGACAAAAACAAGCCACTCTGGACGCTCTCCTGATCCACTTTAAATCAATGTGAAAGGATGTCTCCAAGCGTCTCCCCCCCGCCCAAAAAAGACTCAGTGTTTCCTTCTGGAGTTCAGTCCATCATGATTTTGTCCTGTGACACGAGACAGGTATGTAAGAGGGGAAAATGCCTATTGAAGATGTGGCATGAAGCATTAGGCTGATGGAAACAGTGTGTAACTGTAATTTAATTTGTGCATAAGGGTCTGCTGTATGATTTGAAAATAATCATGTGACACATGCTCGTCTTAAAGGGATAGTTCAATCAAAATATATATATTCTGTCATCATTTAATCATCCTACACTAGTTCCAAACCAGTCTGAGTTTTTTGTTTTCTTCTGTTGGACACAAAAGAAAACATACTGAAAATGTTTCAAAAAATAGCTTCTATAGTATTTTTTTGTTCCTACTATGGATGACAATTCTTCAATATATTTATATATACATCACTAGTTCCAAACCA
>CAIGQV010018081.1:3092082-3112164 GCA_903798115.1 Danio jaintianensis | reverse complement strand
GAAAGAAAGAAAGAAAGAAAGAAAGAAAGAAAGAAAGAAAGAAAGAAAGAAAAGAATCTTTTTGATCCACTTCAAAACAAACTTAAAAATATATCATCATGCTTTATAGACACAATTCATATGGTCTAAAAAATGAATGAAAACAGTAGGGAAACGTTAAAGTTAACATTTTAATTCAAATTTTTAAAGGTAATTTAAGGGTTTTACTAATTGTCCTAGTTCACCAGGCCTGAATAACCATTTTACCTTCAATAACTTTGAAAACCCAGTCTTTTCTTCAACAGTTAGCAAAACCAGAACTATACTGTGTTAATATATTTATATAAAATATGTACACGTATCATTAGTTATTAAACAATACAAGCAGAACTAACACTACCAGAACATGTATAGCCTACATCGCAACTTCAGGCAACTTGTTTAGTGTAAACATGTGGATTTAGTCACCCACGCTGTTCTGTTGGACTTGTGGGAATAAATCCTTTCCAGCATGGTGTGGTTTGGTAATGGTGAACTAGATCTAGATAAAACATTGGAATGACTGAAAGCAAACATAGACTGAATAAACATATAATGCTTGTGTAACAGCGCTCATAGTCAGGTGCACTTGTACAGCAGTATCAGTTCATTGAGGAAACACTCTCACCCTTGATTTCTAGCAATCTTTAAAATTCTTACCAGACAGTTGTATAATTTAAACATGTGAAATGAACACTTTGATTTGTAGATTTGATTGGACTCAGAGATTGTTACTCATTAAGTGAAATAGTGGAGTCAAATCAACCCACTTTTGTAAATTTCCATGACTTTTTGAATTTGCTAATCCTTTTTTTAAAAAGAAAGTTTAATACTGATAATGATGAAAGTCATGTTTTAAGCAACATGAGTGTGTATTTACTGAGTATTCCGATTTTTGTTTTGAAGACGGAGGTCAAGTGACTATTTTCACCTGAGATTGGAGCATAGATAGAGATAGATGGTTCAAATATGCTGACTTTAGCAATCTTTGTTGCTTTATTTGCCAATAGCGACTGTAGTGTTGTCACCAAAATTATCATGGTTATAAATATTATTATGATTTTTGTGTTACACATAAAAAAAAAAAACACCTTATACAAACTCTTAAAGAACACTTATGGAAGTTAAATATGCGTATCGGATAATGAACGAAAAAGAAAACTAGTATTAGTTTATAAAATCTTTTGATAACTATCATAATCATTGACCCCAGAGAGCTGGAGTAGTTTACAAGTGCATGTTTCAATGATCAATATAAGAAAATATAATCAGAGTATAAATTTATATAAATATAATCATAAAAAAGCTTTTTATGACCATCTTCGATTAAGTTTCCCTCAGTACTTTTATAAAAGCCATCTTATTAGGGCAGCAAAATCACCCAAACGTCGCCTTCTTCTGGCATGGCATGTCTCCTTCCCTCATTTAGACAATGCTGTGTAATAAGTAATTAAAAAATGTGATAATCAAACTCTGTTTTCATGATAATAAAGTTTTTAAAGGGTATTACTAATTGAACATTTTAAATGGTATTACTAACATAAAATATTACCTTGGTTTGCATGTAACTCCCTATGATTGTATCACATATACAGAATTTTAACTGTAACAAATAAATCTTATCCATAAACTAATAATAAAACTACAGGGGTGACACGGTGGCTCAGGGGGGCCGCCTCACAGGAAGAAGGTCGCTGGTTCGAGTCCCGGCTGGGCCAGTTGGCATTTCTGTGCTCCGGTTTCCCCCACAGTCAAAAGACATGTGCTATAGGTGAATTGAATAAACTACATTGGCCGTAGTGTATGTGTGTGAATGAGTGTGTATGGATGTCTCCAGTACTGGGTTGCAGCTGGAAGGGCATCCGCTGTTTAAAACATATGCTGGATAAGCTGAATAAGCAGTTCATTCCGTTGTGGCGACCCCTAATGAATAAAGGGACTAAGCCGAAGGAAAATGAATGAATGAATGAATAAACTACAAAACGGAAACTCTTTCATACGAACATCAATATATGTTTTGCTATGGTAGCCGCAAGACCTCAAAATTGCTGCAAGTTAAGAAAAACAATAACAAAGTTGTTTTTTTAACAAAACCCAAACACTGCAGTGCTTTTTAATTTTATCCATAAATAAAACTTGTATCAGAGCTGCAGCAATGGTTTGTCTGTTTGTCATCCTCTGAGATAACAGTTTATGGTCACCTGGCAATGACAAATGCCATGGGAGCATGAGCGCAAAGCGAGTTGACAATGGTGAAGGGAGCGACGTGCCTCACTTTCCACGCGCTTTTAGTTGCTATATGTGAACGACTCATAACTCTTGCTAACATGACATTAAAATAATGTTTCATTCTACATTAATTGTGAAATTCGTCAGCTTATTAGGTCTAAAAATATACAAACAACAAAGCAACCATATGACCATAAAGGTAAAAATACACAAATAAACCAAATCTCCAACAACACTTCTGACTCTAAACAGGTAGCAGCTGGGTTTGTCACTTTTTTGGGTCCCCCGACACATTTCCGTTGTGATCTAGACTATTTATTGCTGAACATTTCTGCATTTGTTGTGAGAATCTATATGCATGTGTCTTCAAATTGATGATGTTTTCAAAATTTTTGTTTTCTTACCATATTTCTTAACTTGTATTTGTCAAATATATATTTCAATTCTTGCGATTTCAATTCGGAAACACTATCAAAACAGAAATGGACCTCAAAGCTATTTTATTGTTCAAGCCAGTTCAGACTTTCAGTGGAGGAATCTGGAGACCCAGTTCTATCAGCATTGATGCACAGTGGGAAAACAAGGAGGAGGCAAAGAGCAGGATGAGCGCCTTTATCCAGGCAGCCAAGCAGGCTAATTGTGAAGCAGAAACATGGAGAGAGAAGCATGTAGCCAGGTGGCCAAGTGTCCTGTGGAGGTATTGAGCTCTGCTGCACTGTTAGTCCAACACAGAGGAGGTGTCCATGTGCTCCCTGTAGGAGGCGTTCAGATGGGTGACTGAGCACAGCAGGGGTAAAGAACTGTACACGCAGTGTGACTTCACATACAATGCTTTTGAAGAAGCAGAAGGGCCGGTGAATTCAAATAAACAGGCCCATCATAGTACAGTTTTTTTTGTTTTGTTTTAAACTAAAAATTAAAAACCTTTTTTTTTTTCATGCAGCGTTTGTTTACAGCCGTGTTTATGGGCCTGTAAACGAATGGGGACTATGGGTATACTTGGTGTATATTGCTATACTGGTATATAAACACATTGTATTTCTTTACAAAGTAGCAGTCATCTGGGCTGGCATATATGGTACTTTTAGCTGTTTAGGTGTTAAAAAATACTTTGTTATTCAGATTCCCAATCAAACAAAAACAAACAAATAAATAAAACTATAATTAAACAATAATATAAAATAAAGTCTAGCAAAAATCTATATACAGTAAGTATTAAATGTATGTTTATCCCCCAGTAATAATTTCTGATGATATTTACATTTTCACTTTATGATCAATTATTTAAAGAAGAATTTGCAGTATATTGCTAATAATGTAATGGGAACACTGGGAAACACCCATACACTCCCATACACGACGGCCAATTTAGTCCATTTAATTCACCTGTACCGCATGTCTTTGGACTGTGGGGGAAACCGGAGCATCCGGTGGAAACCCACGCGAACACGGGGAGAACATGCAAACTCCACAAAGAAATGCCAACTGACCCAGCCGGGGCTCGAACCAGTGACCTTCTTGTTGTGAGGCGATCGTGCTACCCACTGCGCCACCGTGACACCCTAATAATCTAAATTATTTAACAAAAAAAATGCATTTTACTTGCTAAAAAAGCAAGATGTTGTAGAAAACAGTGTTGCCAACTTGCAATTTTGTTGCTAGATTTAGCAACTTTTCCTACTAACACATTTTTTTTTCCAAAAATCATCAATCAACAAATGTAGCAATTTTAATATTCATTTTGCTACTTTTAGCAACTTTTAATAAGCGACTCAAATCAAAAAAGCAGGAGTGACTGAAGACACTAGCAAGAGCAGAAGCAGAGTAAGCAGGGAGATTTTTTTCGCCGCCCGTTTTAACAGATGAGAGCTTTCATACCGTACGCAGTAGCAGCGCAACAGCAGTGCCGCAATCTTTTCAGCGGACAGACTGTTTACCTACACTCAGTTAAAGTGACAATGCATTAATTAATAATGGGCAAAAACACTTTAGATGACAGAAAAGTAGCAATTTTACCCAAAAAGTGCATTAATAATATCCACCAATTTTTAAATAGTCAATCAAATGAGCTTAAATGATTAAAAAATACATCAAATAACCCAAACTACAAAACCAAAGTTCACGCAATGACATCACAGCGTCATTTAACAACAAATTTTTCCGCCTTTGGCAACTTCCTTTGAAAATTAGTTGGCAACAGTGGTAGAAAATGTAAATGTAGAACTAAATGTTTGATCATGTTAATAATTTGAAGACATTAAAAATGTATATCAAATGTAAAACAATAGACTGTAATGATATGGTACTTAGCTATGACGATACCAGATTACTATTGGTATTACTATTACTAACATGACAGTATTTGGTACTTTAAAGAATATTATAATTAAATTAGCATTGCAATTTAGATTTAAATAACATTCTGTTTAATATATCATAACAATTTGGGTGCAAACCATTGTCATTTTTCATATCTTTATTACAATTTGAGTCTGTTGGTGCATGTGCATGTGCAACCATTTGGTAAAATCACACTCGGAACACACGTGAAACACTTTGGAACATTTTCAAGTTTAAAATTCTTTCAAAGCTGCATGTTACATGTGCTATTTTAACATTTTAAGCTCATGTGATGCTTGTGTTTTTATTTTTCTGTAAGGGCAGAATTGCTTCATAATGTGTCATTAAACACAACTGTCCCATTGAAAGATCTGACAGAGACGCTTTCATGCTGAAGCTGTCTGGCGCCATCATATTACTTATTGACTCCAAGGCAAACCACCCGACAGTCTGATAGAGTTACAAGGAGAAGCTTGTTTGTGGATGGCAGATGCTGGCAGTAAATCGAAAGTGAGTCTATTGAGTGAAATGCTGAATGATTCAAAATAGGATCCGCTGAACCCCCCAAGGTTCTGTATTAACCCCAGTGAGAAAGAGCAGGCAATTAGAGTGAATTGTGTTGTTTCTTTCTTCACTTTGTATGCAAATGTGCTCAGGGGGTGAAAGTGCTTTTTGAGAAGCACAGCAGGGTCTCCCTCAAAAAAAAAAGTCCTGAGAGGAGCAGAATGAGGGGATTCTTAAAACACGCACATAACTTTTCCTCAGTCTTGAAAGATGTTGCCGTCGTGTTTACTGATCAAATTTGCTGCTAGCCTTTGTGTGGGATGCTAAGGCACGACTAGGGAAGACAGTGATGGATTTCTTCTGTGTGAAAACGCACACCGCCAGTTGCTTATGATCATTTATAAACCGTCGGCTCTTCTTTTTACTGGCACATTGAGGGGGAATGTTCTTAAACCTAGTCTTTTGCCTAAATAATGAACTGAATTGGAGCCTCTTGAGTGATGTTGCTAAGCTATGATATAAATAGAAATATGCTCACTCATTATTTTAATGTACAAATCATGCTGTTATCAAGCCATTAAGTGAAACTTTTAGCTTAATAAACTACTAATTAGCTGCTTATTAATATTAGTTTAGGTATTGGGTAGGATGTAAAATAAGATCATACTTTATAAGTGTTAATAAACAGTTCATATCTTAATAATGGTCAGGTAATAAGCCAGTAGCAAATGGTGTAAATTGTTATTTAAACTAAAGTGATACTAAAAATATGTAGCACACACAAATATTCCGGTAACATTTTACGATACAGGAGACTTAGTTAATGTGTTTGCTAACATAAACAAACAATGAACAACATGACTTATTAGTTCAGCATTTATGAATGCATTATTAAGACGCTGTGCTTGTTTATACTAGCTAATGCACTTTGAGTTAACATGAACTAACAATAAAAACTTTATTTTATTATTAACTAATAAAATAGGTGTATTGTTCAAGTTAGTAACTACAGGGAAATGTCACCCAAAAATAAACATTTACTCACTATTTACTCGCCTTCAAGTGGTTTAAAATCTTTGAGTTTCTTTTTTTTCTGTTAAACACAAATTAATATATTTTGAGGAAAGTTGAAAACCTGTAACCATTGACTTGCATAGTTGGAAAAACAAATACTGTGGAAGTCAGTGATTACAGGTTGCAGTGATTACAAAATATTATATTTTGTATTCAAGAGAAGAAAGAAAATAAGAAAAAGATTTAAAAGTAACTAAAGGGTGAGTAAATGATGGCAGAAATGAAATGTTTTGGGTGAACTGTCCCTTTAACTATGTGTCCTGTATTGTAAAGTGTGAACGATATTTTGTTGCAGAAAACCCACAAGACTTTCACATCATAATCAGCTGTGAAATAGTTGGAACACATGTGAAACACACATCAAACATTATGTAAAACTCATATGATCACAAATGAACAATTATGGGCACATGGGAACTTTGGTTTCACATAAAAGATCTTGCAAAACATCAAGTTCCACATGGGTGCCAATACTAACTACTTTTTGAACACTGAAAATCACTTTGCAGAATATAAAAAAAGTGGAATGTTCCCTTGATATGCACATTCATTCCTCTGAGGCGACCTCTCAAATAGAGTCAAGTCAAGTTTATTTATATAGCGCTTTTCACAATGTAGATTGTGTCAAAGCAGCCTAACATAGTTCTAGTAAAGTCCAGATTTTAGAGTTTAAGTTCAGTGTAGTTTCAGTGTTGTTTTGTGGTTTAAACCTCACTGCTGAAAGTTCAAACACTGCAGAGCAAATCCACCGAAGCACAGCTTCACAAGTCCCGATCCGAGTAAGCCAGTGGCGACAGTGGCGAGGAAAAAAAACTTCACCAATTGACGAAGTGAAGGGAAAAAAAAAACCTCGAGAGAAACTAGGCTCTGTTGGGCATGACCATTATTCTTCTGGCCAAACTTCCTGTTCAGAGCTCCAGTCTAGGCGCTGGAGGCGGAAGAAGCTGGACGTCCATCGTGGAGAAGCTGCAGGTGTGAGTAGGGCACCGGCGGGCGGTCAGGTTGGCCCGCAGGATCAATGTGGGGACTCGTTTGTCACGGTGGTCATTCAGGAATCAGTCTCATGCACTCCATTTCTCCATGACGACCACAGCATCAGCTCGGGATACTAAGCCGAAGGAAAATGAATGAATGAATGTTTTGATTTCTTAAAAAACATTTAGAAATGTCCCTAGCAATGCTTTTATCATTTAAAAAAGAATATTACTTGTATTATTATCTGAGCATGCTATAAGTACATATATACTGTAAGTATTATAAATGACAGAAGTCAGTCAATGCAAAATAACCATTTATTTGACATATTTTGCAACATCATAGTTGTCTGCCAGTTTAGTGATTCCTTGATGAATAAGAAAGTAAAACACCTTACGGCAAACTATACAATAGTTTATATTCTCTTAATAAGCTATTGTAATGCCTGCTACCAAGACATCAAAGACATGGAATTTTAAGTGTCATATTGTTTCCAAATGTGCCAAAAACATCTTAAAGGGGCTGGACACACCAACCCTATGGTCGATCTTTGGGCATCGTCCTTTCACACATCGCCTTTCATTAGGTTTATGTTGGAGTGAGTTTGCTGTTTCTGCATGTACTGTAGAATCGGTGTCGGCCATCAGCTGAAGAAAGCACTCTGGTTGGTTATTCAGCAACGAATCAGAGCAAGAAAATCAAAAACTGAAGGGATGTACCCAAGTAAACAATTCAAGTCAAGAGGGAACACAAAGAAACCGGCTGTAAATTCGCTGCATTTCTCAAATATTTGCAAATTATATGGATTATTACATTATTAGACATATTTGCACGAGCGAATTACATTATGATATCTGACAATTACTATGATAATGGTACTGACCGCTGCTTTGTTTACACTTTGTCTGTGCGCATTTCATGTTCCAGTTTCCCTTTGTGGAATGAGAACACAAATTACTTGCAGGCACAGAACACTGGACACTTTCGTTTTAGTTTGCTGCCATCCGTTTGGTGTGTTCACGTGCAGGTTTTTTGGTCCAGTCAGGAACAGACGCCGCTTACACAAGTCGACATCACAGTTGGTTTTTGTCAGTGATTGTTGTTTGTCATCAGCTTGGTGTGTGCCGGCAATAAACAAGTTGACTGGCATAATCTACATCATTAACACAATCAGCTCCCATAGATATAAGTAGTGCAGAACAACATACAGTGCTTAGCGTAATTGAGTACACGCCAATTTGAAAATTATTATTTTTATCCATTTCTTAGTGAATATAGGCAATGTATTTTGGTGCATTTAAACAAAACAGATTTATTAAACAGATATATTTATTAAAGTAATATTTTAGTCACCAAACATATTTAGAAATTGAAAGATAATACAATTAAATTCAAGCAAAATATTGCAAAAAAGAAATTACAACCTACAAAATTTCAACAAAATGTTTCTTTTTTTTGCTTCTCTTGATTTTTCCTCATTTAAAAATTTGTATTTAATATTTTTCTATAACATATAAATTTGGGTGTACTAGTTTTTGGACCGTTATCGTAAGTTATTTTGTTAGATAAGCTCCAGATTTGGCTTCAGTACTGACTAATCTAATGTATATGCACAAATATAATATAAGCTTTAAAAATATGAATATGAAATATACCATTAAAAATATGAATTTAAAAGATAGATTTGTGAGGGGTGTACTTATATATGCTGAGCACTGTAGGTGTGAAATCAGAACAAAAATGAATTAATACATCGTCAACTTGTGTATCCAGATATTCTGTGCCATTTCAGTACATGCATCTTTATATATTTTCCCGTATATCAGGAAAAAACATTCTTTTAATTAGTTAGACGTATACCATATAATGTATCTACAATTATGCTAATATGATGTACAACTTTATTGTCAGACTTTTAAATCTGAATGTTTTTCTTGCGAAACAGTATGCTTGTTCTTTACAAACAGATAAAACACAAATCACAAACAAAGACGAAGAAGAATTGATTGTAATAGAACTACCTTACCTTAGTTTATTCAGCTCCAGGACAGCCTGATGTATGAAGGAATGTTTTCGTTTTTAATGTTTTAATAGCAGGGAAAGGTTATGTCAGAAATGAATAGACGTTTCTTCTGAAGTTGGGAAGGAGTTAATAGAAACATTAAAGAGAGAGAGAAAAACAAACATTCCTAGAGGCAGTTCACAGAGAATATATTTTTACATTCCAGTTCACATTGTTTTTCTAAACCCACGTATCTATAGATTTTGCTCTTTAAAAGTCTTTAAGACGCAGTAACCAAGTTTAAAGAAGCTCAAATATGTCATTGCTTTTAAACCATAAAAGCTCATTCTGTATGACTGGCTTCTTAAAACACATTTTTTTAATATCTTGCTTAATGTTTTATGTAAATGTATAAGTCTAAAGGGGCGGCGCAGTGGCTTAGTGGGTAGCGCTGTCACCTCACAGCAAGAAGGTCGCTGGTTTGAGCCTCGGCTGGGTCAGTTGGCATTTCTGTGTGGAGTTTGCATGTTCTCCCCGTGTTCGCGTGGGTTTCCCCTGGGCGCTCCGGTTTCCCCCACAGTCCAAAGACATGCGCTTTAGGTAAATTGGGTGAGCTAAATTGTCCATAGTGTATGTGTGTGAATGGGAGTGTATGGGTGTTTCCCAGTGATGGGTTGCAGCTGGAAGGGCATCTGCTGCGTAAAACATATGCTGGATAAGTTGGCGGTTCATTCAGCTGTGGTGACCCCTGATTAATAAAGGGACTAAGCCGAATAGAGAATTAATGAAAAGTCGAAATGTTTACATTAAAAGCTTGTGCAAAACCCAGATATCTCATAGACTTTTAGATCCATAAATAAATCAGTAAAGTAATAGTTAAATTGTTAGCTTAATAAATCCAGTGTGTTACCTCTGCAGTGTGTTAGTTTCTAAGAGAAAATGTTTTCTATACCATTTTTTCTTTAGTGTATAGAAGTACAGTGATTTTTATTCTGCTAAAGTTTGTCTTTTATCAGCAGACAGAGTGAATCGTGAGTGTATGATAAGACGTTAAAGTCCCATCATGATAGGACCCACAGATCTGTGTTTTGATGTGGGTCTGGAGCTCATCCCATTGAAGCTCTGTTAGATTATTTATAGTAGCTGCATACCAGCACTTCTCATACCCTCCTGGATTTTTGAACAAAGTGGACATTTGGACATTTGAACATTTCCAGTAGAATTCTCTCCCAGGATGGGTTAAATGACCATTGCTAAAGTGTGCAGTTTGCTTTTGAACAGGTGGGTAGGATCTATTTAAGAGGGAATTTAAGGTGCCATGATGTTTTAAAAGAAAATCACAACTATACTCACAAACTGATTTAAACAAATCAAAAATTTTGGCTGATGATGCCTACATTACGTTTCCAATTGGGTTAGGGTGTTTAAGTTGGACTAAATATAATACAAATATTTGAGGTCGATTTAAATGTGTTGAAGATTTTTCTCCCAGGCTGTATTAAAGGGATATTTCACTCAAAACATGGAAATTCTGTCATTGTTTACTGGTCCTCCTCTCATTCAAAACCTATTTGAGTTTCTTTCTTCTGTTAAACACAAAGCAAAATACATTGAATAATGTTGGAAAGAACAGCCAATTGTATTTTTTGTTCCTACTATAGATGTCAATGGCTGCTTTTTTCTAACATCTTTCAGAATATCTTGCTTTGTGTTCAACAGAAAGAAAGAAATTCATACAAGTTTAGAAGCGCTTGAGTTTGAGTAAATGTTCATTTTCGGGTGAACTGTCCCTTAATAGAAGAAAGGAGGAAAATCAACTGTTGTAAAATTTGTATTACTGTGTAAAACATGTTTTCTATCTTGAATGTAATTTATTCCAGTTATTCAAATCAGATTTTTAAAAATCATTACTGGGTCAGTTGGCAACTGGGCAAAAGATTCTTCAGTGTCAGAATCAGAAATTATTCTAATATGCTGATATGATGACCAGGAAACGTAACGGTTACTAAAGTAACCCTCGTTCCCCGAGGGGGGGAACGGAAATGCTATGTGGAAACTTCCACTATGGGGATTTCGTCAGAAAGCCAATCACTCTGAAGAGTAATTAAACGGGCCAATGAAATGCCAATGAGTTGGCGGTGTCAGCGTGCACAGCTGGCAGCAATCATAATCAGCTTGTGAATAAGAATGCCCGCTGTGCCACACAACCACACCTTTTCTAGCTGAAGAAGCCGAACTACAGCTGTCAGCTATAAGGCGCAATCCCTGTGGCGAAGGAACATAGCATTTCCGTTCCCCCCCTCGGGGAACGAGGGTTACTTTAGTAACCGTTACGTTCCCCAGCGGGAGGGGAACTACAATGCTATGTGGAAACTTCCACTATGGGGAAATCTATGGAAAACGCCACAGTGATTGAACCTTACCACGTCGCTGGTGAGAGGTTTGCCAGGCTCCGGCGTGAGCGCACCATCATCACCAGAGACGCAGCCCACCAACGTGTCCCCTGGCCCTAACTTACCTTACTTACCTGTGAAGCACTTAAAGGCTTATTTATATTTTTTTGGGGAGTCGTAAAAAATACACCTAGTTAAGATACTAGGAATTTTAAATTACGACAGTACGTTGGGAAGCGTGCAGTCCCGATAGGGAGGACGCTGCGGAGGCCACCTGCTGCCCAATGGGGATACCTGGTGGCAGGAAGACATATGGACTAACCCTGAAAAGGGGGAGAACACATATGAAGGATGGTTAGCGGGGAGGGAAGACACGGGCCCGCCTAAGAGGAGGAACTACACCGTGGCTGAATGAAGCATATGGGATCGCCAGCGGGGATCGCGCATAGCAGGCACCTATACCCAGAACGCGGGCTGACCAAGTGGGCATGCCAACTACGTAATGGGCCAGGCACCTGACTCCTCCGCTGAGTCAGATGCTGGGGGCCTCGGAGGAACTCTGCAGGGTTCGCCAAATGGGGAACTCAACTGAACAGAGTGAATAAGCGCACGAATCTCTGTGTTAGAGAGAAAGGCGCAGCAAGCGTGTTTCAACACCGTACTGAATTTCCTCATTCACTGGCGTATCCAGCACACGTGAGGAAAATCAGCCCACCTAAAGATTATAGAATCTTTACGAATGTATTAGGTGTCGCCCAGCCCGCAGCTCTACAGATGTCTGTTAGAGAGGCGCCGCGTGCTTACGCTCAAGAGAAGGCGTTACTCTTAATCGAGTGCGCTCTCACTCCCGGTGTACGCGGCTCACCCTGGCATAGAAAAGCGAGGGAGATGGCATCCACTATCCAGTGGGCCAACCTCAGAATGGATACGGCACTTCCCGTCTGCCGATCATAACAGAAAAGGAGCTGCTTAGAGTAAGCTCTAGTGCGGTCACAAGCGCCGAGCGCGAACAGGACACAGCAAAGAAAGGGGCTGGGTCTGCCTCCTCCGTGGGCAGCGCTTGCAGGTTCACTACATAGTCTAAAGAAGCGCTGTAGGAACCTCGGGCACCTAGGTGGGCCGGGGTCTCAGGAAAACGTGAGAGTGGGCCGGCCCGAATTGCTGGCACACTTCGCTGACCGAAAATGCCTCCAGATACCCGACCCTCTTGACCGATGCCAACGCGACCAGCAGAGCTGTCTACCTGGACAGAAAACTTAAAGATACTGAGTCGAGTGGATCGAGCAGACCTCTCCTAAGAGAGATCTCCAAGTGGGTATGAGAGGGGGACAGGATTGATTTAATTAACCAGCGTCTCGCGCCTCTGGGAACTGGATGATGAGGCGATGCTTTCCCAGCGCGCCGCCATCCCCGCGCCTCAGAGCGGGGATGATCGTAACGCCAAGCCCTCAGTGCGAAGGGGACAGCCTTAGCTCAGCCAGCTGAAGGAGGAAAGCATCACACTGATCTGGCATGTCCGGGGTCCTTCTCGGAGAGAAGTACACCACACAGCGAATAGACTCCACTTCAGGGCGTAGGCATGCCTCATAGAGGGTGCTCTAGCCTGAGTGACGGTGTTAACCACCGAACCGGTAAGTCACCTAAGTCCTCCACGCTCCATCTATGGACCTTACCGTGATTCCAGAGATCTGGGCGCGGGTGCCAGATGGTGCCTGTTCCAAAGAAGAAGGAGCTTCTTCAAAGGGATATGCCAGGGAGGGGCCGTCACGAGGAGAGAGCTGAAATACAGATCAGATTGAGCCAGAGGCGCAATAACAGACCTGGTCCTCGTCCTCCCTGACGTAACACAGTATCTGCGAGTAGGCTCACTGGAGAGAAATGCGTATTTACGCACGCCCAGGGGCCAGCTGTGTTAGCCAGCGCGCAGAGCGCACCTATAACAGCTGGACAGCCGGGGGTGGAGTCTCAGTTTTCCCGGGCGTGAACTGCCGTGAGAGCGCATCGGCTGCACGGTTGAGTTCGCCGGGGGGAAAAAAAATGGCACGCAGCGATTCCGCCGCGAAAGACTCCGGAGGAGCAGACGGCGAGCGAGCTGAGACATGCGGCGAGAGCGGATACCCCCTGTGTGGTTGATATACGCCATCGTCGCCGTGCTGTCCGTCCTGACCAGCACGTGTTTCCCCTCTAGCACCGGTAAAAACAGTGCAGCGCGAGATACACTGCCAACAGCTCCAGGCAATTAATATGCCAATGCAACCGGGTTCCTTCCACGGACCCGCAGCTGCATGCCCGCAACACACGGCCCCCCAGCGCGTACTGGAAGCATCCGTCGAAACGACGACATGCCTGGACACTTGTTCTAGAGGCACACAGGCCTGTAGAAACGCAGGGTCCGTCCAGAGGCTGAGGGCACGGCGACACAGCGGAGTGACAGTCACCCGGTGCGTGCCCGCGTGCCATGCGCGTCTAGGGACCTGATCGGGAAGCCAATGCTGAAGCGGTCTCATATGGAACAGCCCGAGCGGCGTGAAGCGGCCACGGATGCCATATGCCCCAGGAGCCTCTGAAATGATATCAGTGGGACCACAGTTTTTCTGTCGAACGCTCTCAGACAGGTCAGCATCAGCCCAGCGCGCTCTCGAGGGAGGCGCGCCGTCATGGTGATCAAGTCCAGCTCCAACCCGAGAAAAAAGATGCTCTGCACGGGGGCGAGCCTACTTCTTTCTCGGTTGACCCGAAACCCCAACAGGTCGAGGTGCCGGAGCACCCAGTCCCTGTACATAATCAATTGATCCCGCGAGTGAGCTAAAAAGCCAGTCATCGAGATAATGGAGTATGCAGACGCCCGCGAGCCGAAGGGGCATTAGGGCATCCTCCGCGAGCTTCGTGAAAACCCGCGGAGACAGGGAGAGCCAGAAAGGGAGGACTTTGTACTATCATGCTCGACCCTCGCACGCAAACCGCAGCCGGTGGCGTGGGAAAATGGAGAAATGAATGTACGTGTCCTTCAGGTCTATCGCTGCAGACCAATCCTGAGGACGGACGCACCGGGGGATGTGCTTCTGCATGAGCATTCTGAGCGGCTGCTTGTAAGGCAGCGGGTCAAAATGCGCAGAACTAGGATTGGTCATAACCCACTGCTCTTTTAGGGTACGATGAAGTACAGACTAAAAAGCCCACACCTCATCTCGGCTGGAGGGACCGGCTTGATTGCATCCTTCGCCAGGAGGACAGCAATCTCCTCGCACAAGAGAGGAGCGGACACAGGGCTGACACCTGGTGTAATACACGCCCGTGAACTTGGGGGACCGTTTAGCGAACTGAATCGCATAGCCGAGTCTGATTGTCCGAATGAGCCATCGCGACGGGCTGGGCAGCGCTAACCAGGCTGGCAGAGCCCACGCGAGTGACATCATCGGTGCAATCACTGACGCACCAGCGGTGGGGCAGCACGGGATGGGAGAGCTCACCCCGGGAGGCATGCGTCCCAAGGAAGAGCGGAAGTTAAGAGGTTTAATCCTAACTTCGTCCCAAGAGCGGCTAGGAGTGCGAGAGAAAGGAGCCCGTCCTCTGGCACTCACAGAGCCTGTGGCGAAGAGCACCGATCCTGCGAGCTGGAAGGCATAGCGTCCCATACTGGCAGTGTTCGGGCTATCACACCCGGAGAGAGGAAAAAATTGCTCTTAAAAAATTTAGTAGCCATACGGCCTTTTTGTTAATGATATGGGTGTCCCTGGCCCTCCGCCGGGGAAAGAGCAAACATCCTTTTCTCCGAGTGGCCCGTCTCAGGGACGCTTCGCGGTCCGTACTGGACTTAGCGGCGCCCTGAGGCGGGGGGCGGTGATCGTCTGTGAGGTGCTCAACGCTGCCGCTTAACCAGTTGAACGGACAGGGCGGCGGAGCAGATTTTGGAGCCACAGACGAGCGCCCTCGGCGAGAAGCAGCCAAAGTGGACGAATCGACGGGGAGAGCGGTTTTTGAGCCCGCCGATCGCACTTGACTACTCTTTCACCGAAGTGAATTCCTGGGTGAACTCACCCCGGTGTCGCCGAACAGGCCAGCCTGGGATATGGGTGTGTTAAGAAAGCGAACTTTGTCAACGACACGCATATCTGCCAGGTTTAGCCAGAGGTGGCGTTCCTGGACCACTAGTGTGGTCATCGTCCTTCCCAGGGCACTCGCAGCCGACCTGGTGTTTTTAGAGCAAAGTCGGTTGCAGTGCGTAGTGCATTAAGCCTGGGTCGGAACCTTCCTCGTGCCGCTGGGCCAGCGCTTGCACTAGCCATAGCAAGCAAAACGGAAGCAGCCTGGCCCGCAGCAGTGTAGGCTCTGGCCCTGAGGGACACAGACAACCTACACGCTTTGGACGGGAGCCGAGGCTAACCACGCCAGGAAGGGGCACCACGCGGGCAAGATAGACCGCGCTAGCACACTCGACCTGGGGTTTTGCCTCATACCCCTGGCTGCTCCGTCATCGAGGAAGGTGAGGGCGGAGCGCACGCAGACCGGGCAGAAAAAGGTGCCCTCAGCGCTGCGTGAACTTACTGTGCACCTCCGGGAAGAAGGGGACGGGAGGCTTAGAGGGTTTCCCCTTCTTATCCTCCACGTAACACCCGTCTAATCGGTCCGGCGGCGAAGCTGGGGGACAAGCCATCTCCAGCCTCGTCGCCGAAGCAGCCCGGGTTAGCACGGCCATCATATCAGATGCCATATCCGGAGCCTCGCTTACCACCCCTGAGGGAGGAAGCGGGTCCGAATTGTCATCGGAAAATGACAGCCCACCCTCCGATGCAGCGATGGACATCTGGTCCTCGGTGTCATCGAGTGAGAGGGCGACCCTCCCGAAGGATGGTGCGCTTCTCTCACTCGAAGCTTGGATGGAGCGCGCTGAGGAATGGGAGGTCCGCAAGCCCGAGGGCGGCGGATTGACCCCCACTGTGACCCTCAGATCTGCCCGAGTGCCAACCGCTACTTGCGGGGGACAACAGGGGTGGTTCGCCCTTTTGCAAGAGCGAACCGCGATCTTAGCTGCGCAACAGACATGCCATCGCAGTGATGGCATGCGCTGCCCGCGAGCACCGCATTAACATGCTGGTCCCCCAGACATGCAATACAGTGCTCGTGCCCATCATCCGTGGACAGGAAACCACCGCATCCAGAAACACACGGTCGGAGCGACGTCTTTAAAAAGACGGGCTGCCCGACCGTGTTGCTCTTTTAGGAAATTTGCTTAAATTTATACGCACCGCTCTTGAAGTACCGGTCCAGCGAAACGCCCAGGGACAGGAGAAACCCAGCTCGACCACCGCTGCTCGCGTTGTTGCTCTCGCTGGAACCGGGAGAAATCAGCCTCTCAGAAGACGGCAGCTTTCTCTCACTCTCTCTCTCTCGAACAAAGTCGGAGGATGACAGCAAAACGTCTCTTTCAGACTGCACATGAGGCTTCTGAAAGCGAAAAGGTGTGGTTGTGTGGCACAGCGGGCATTCTTATTCACAAGCTGATTATGATTGCTGCCAGCTGTGCACGCTGACACCGCCAACTCATTGGCATTTCATTGGCCCGTTTAATTACTCTTCAGAGTGATTGGCTTTCTGACGAAATCCCCATAGTGGAAGTTTCCACATAGCATTGTAGTTCCCCTCCCGCTGGGGAACATTATTATTTTCAGTTATTTTCAAGGTTTTGCTGTGTCGTATTTTTGAGTAAACAGGGATACAATCTGTTGTGGAATGTAATTTAATTAGTTAATTTAATGTAAGTTAAAGGTTTTATTTTGAGTGCAATGCATACTTGTTGGGGGAAAATAAATCAATGTAAGTAAGAATAAAATACTGACCACAAACTTATAACATTAGTTTATATTCTCCTAACCGCATTGCATTTTAGATGTCATATTTCTGCCCAAACTTGAAAAAGAAGATGACTTTAAACACTGTAAACACTGCTGGGTTCCACATAATCGATTTGTGTTGGGACAGCATGAAGGAATTAAGTTATCTTATTAGTTTTTCACAAATTTAAGTGGATTGAGCATAAAACAATTAAGTTGTTCCCCAAAAAACACAAGAATTGTGATGTTTCAGCTCAATTTAAATAAGTAGTTTGAACAAACAGCAAATGTCATTTTTTGACTGTGCGTCATTAACATAAACACAAATATAGTACACTACAGAGCAAACTAGCTGTGCAACCGAAGCAGCGATTTAAAACTAAAAGCATTAGTACATTCCAGCGAGCAGTTGCATAATCAGACAGAAAGACAGTAAATCCCTGCTGTAAAGTGCTCTTCTATGACGACCGTCTTCTCAGCATCTCTAGCTATCCTGAGGGAACTTCAAACAGCACAAAGACTTTAAAGGCACAAACAACCGCCTTTGAACGTGCCATACCTGATAGCATATAATGTAAACACAGGTTTACAGAGAGCGCTTCAAAAACAAGCTCTCGAGCCGAGACGAGCCTCACTTCCCTCTAGACAAAACAAGGTAATGACAGGCATTTCACACAGCAGGGACCTCTCATTTAACCCTGTGCTGCTGCTGAGCTTTATGAGGCTCATAGAGTGCAGTTTACTCTTAAACTCGGCCTTGCAAAGACTGAGCGTTTTTCCTCTATACTGTTGTTGTTGGTTTGCTAAAATGTAACCATGCATTGATGGACCACAAAACATATACAGCAAGTGTCGATTTTTGGGAATTGAGAGTTATTTATACATCATCTAAAAGCTGAATAATATAGATATAATAATAAGATTTCCATTTACACTGTAAAAAATGGGGTTCCACACAATCGATTTGTGTTGGGACAACATGAAGGAATTGAGTTAACTTATTTGTTTTTACAAATTTAAGTGGATCAAACACAGAATGATTAAGTTGTCCCCCCCTCATTTTAAATAAGTAGTTCAACATAGGCTCATTCTGAAAACGTAGCCCTATATACATTTCTGGAGATCGCAAATTATGTAGCCAGAAGTACGTATGGCTGTGTTTCGGCTTTAAAACGAACGCTACGGGGTGGTATGACGCCGTTTCTGTTCGTGTTTGACCAGTAGGTCGCTGCGTACATCAATAGACTTGCGATGCAGAGAGGAGTTGACCACGACGATGGGGTTCAAGTCTGGCAAAGAACGGTTCCAGAAAGCGGGTAAGACAAAAACAGATGCCAAAAAATAAAATAAACAAATAAATAACAGGGTGGGAATGTGGTGAAATCTGAAAACGTGGTAAAAATCAGGCGAGGGCTTTTTAAAGCTAGGCTTTTTTGCCCAGTTGGATTGCTTTTTTTAAAAACTGTTGGTTGGGTTTAGGGAAGTGGGTGGGCGGGTCAATCGGTGCTTTTGAAAACACTGTTGGTTGGATTTAGAGTCAGTCAGTCATTCAGTGAGTCAGTCGACAGCGGCCTCTGGTGGATTTGCACGAGAAGAGCAGGTGCGAATGGCACTCGTAAGAAAAAATTGAGATTTGAAAAAGCATACACAGCGGCCTCTGGTGGATTCGTGAAAACAAAAACTGCAACAAAAGTAGCTCTTGGGATGTATTTGCCGCTCTCCAGAAATGTATATAGCGGTACGTTTTCAGAATGAGCCTGGGTTGAAGTAGTTTGAACAAATAGCAAATGTATTTTTTTTGAGTGTATGTTTGTTAGCATAGGACAATATGAGATACAACTACACTTAAAAATGTTTTCTGTTTGTTCAAACTACTTTATTGAATTGAGCTGAAACAACACAATTCTTGATGGATTTTTTGCGACAACTTAATTGTTTTATCTTCAATCCACTTAAATTTGTAAAAACGAATAGGTTTACTTAATTTAAACTTAAACCTAGCATTTTCTACAGTGAATTTGAAAATATGGAATCAGAGGGTTAAAAAAAATCTAAATATTGAGAAAATCGCCTTTAGAGTTTTCAGAAAAGAGTTCTTAGCAATGCACATTGCTTATCAATAACTGAGTTTTGATATTTTTACAGTATGAAATTTACAAAATGTTTTTATAGAGCATGATATTTACTTCATTTTCTAACGATTTTTGTCATAAATAAAAGGAAAATGATAATTTTGACTAAATTTGGTTATTGCCAAGAATATACCCATGCAACATACGATGGGTTTTGTGGTCACACATGTCTGTTTACTCATGTGTTACTATAGCTACAGCAAACATCATTGTTTACACGTTTCAAAACTCATAACTCTTAAGTATTAACCTTTTTAAAATAATAATTCATTTAAGAGTTAATAAACTTTTACTGCTCAGGGCAATGTTTGTATGTTTTTTTTATGTTTTGTTGCAAGTAGCCATGTAATAAACAGGATAAAGTACAGGTGGTTGTTTTTTGCAGAATACAGGAAGTTTTTAGTCTTCACGTCAGCCCTGCAGATAATCCTGTAAGGCTTTATTCTGCGTATTTTTTTAAAAATCTTTTAATTAGTGTATTCAGTCACAAGATGATGATAGATAGATAGATGGATGGATGGATGGATGGATGGACAAATAGATAGATAGATAGATAGATAGATAGATAGATAGATAGATAGATA
>CAIGQV010018081.1:3081350-3092072 GCA_903798115.1 Danio jaintianensis | reverse complement strand
ATAGATAGATAGATAGATAGATAGATAGATAGATAGATAGATAGATAGATGACTTTTTAACACTCTCCACATTATATTAGATATTTTTTGTTCATTATATTTAGTTAGATTAAAAATGTTTTGACCTCCTAACACTAACAATCCTTTTATATTTCCTATTTACTATATAATACATTTGTAATTTGACTGCACATTCAATTCAATAAGCCACAAAGGCAAAAGGTCAAGTCACAAAACCTAGTTGCTTACTATTTTATTTTATTTATTTATTTATTTTTCATTTATTTTTTTACATTTTATTTTAATTATGTACTGTTTTATTTTTATTAATTATTTTTTATATGTATTTGCTTGCTTGCTTTTTACTCATTTACTTATTTGTTTATTTACTTACCTATTCATAGCTTATTTCTTTTCTTTTTTTTCCACTCATGCATATTTCCAGCCACTTGTTGAACGGAAGCAAACTTTATTACCATGCCTCTCCTAATGTGTTTAGTGTGTAGGAGAGCATGCTGGATTAAGATGTTTGTACAGTCATACCTTGAGGGCTGCACAGTCCGTTAAGAACAGCAAATTTCAAAAGCCCACCACTCCTTTTCCCATCAGCGCTTATGTGGGGTCGGATTTTAACACAAGACCCCACGTTTGTGTCGGTCTGCTCGTATGAATAATGCATGCGCTTCTAATGTAGGCCTGTTTTGCTCGAGGACCAGGTGGAATGTTTTGATGGGTTGTGTTTTGTAAGTCCCTGTGGGCTGCCGCAAAAGCCTCTGCTTGTGTGTCTATGGACTGTGAAGGTAATTGTGGAGATACAGAGACCTCCTCACATGTGTTTTGGTCCCATTGTGTTTGTTTTTGTTTGTGTTTTCTGCATTAACACTACACTTACCAGGGAGTCATTTATAAAAAAAAAAAATCAACTTTGCAATTTAATACATTTGTTGAAACAAAATCCATATAACTGTACTGCCATGAATTTATTTATGTATTTATTTATTACAATTGTGTATATTTTATTCTACAATGACGAAATGCTAAAACTTCTAAGTATTTCTACCTCATTCAGCCTTTGTATACACATTGTTTCTATCTGCTTGTTAAGTGTGACGTCACACGAAACCGCTTCCGGGTCCAAGCACTCTATCAAACTGTATGGGGAGACTTAACAAAATGGTGATAATAAACGTTTACAAAGCAATGTAATAGTTTCGAAAATCACGATCGCAATATATATAACCATGCCTAATATCCGATGGCCAGAAAGTGATTCATATTTTATAAATTGTTAAAATATCAGTGTCTGTGATGCAGCAAGTCCAGAGACTGTTGTGTACAACATGATTTCTATATAAAATTCACTTTAATGTGTGATATGACTAAAAAGTGGTCATAAACGAGTATTTTCTCAATTCAAATGAGAAGCGGCTTGGACCCGGAAACAGTATTTCATACGTCATGACTGAACAAGCGCCTAGGGAATATTATTTTAGCACAGGCTACTTATTATAAAGTATTATCAACTTAGATGCATATTAGTGATGCTTTGATTAATTATGGTATCCTAAGATTAGTTTCTTTTACAAGGAAATCAACATATAATTGAAAATCTGTTCTTTTTCTGACCCAGTTGTTGGAAATTAAGTCACCTTCAGTGCAGCAATGCTTACACTATTTAATTATTGCAATCAATCATTCATTCATTCATTTTCTTTTCGGCTTAGTCCCTTTATTAATCTGGGGTCGCCACAGCGGGATGAACCGCCAACTTATCCAGCATATGTTTTACGCAGCGGATGCCCTTCCAGCTGCAACCCATCACTGGGAAACATTCATACACACTCATTCACACACATACACTACGGACAATTTAGCCTACCCAATTCACCTATAGCGCATGTCTTTGGACTTGTGGGGGAAACCGGAGCACCCGGAGGAAACCCACGCCAACACGGGGAGAACATGCAAACTCCACACAGAAACGCCAACTGACCCAGCCGAGGCTCGAACCAGAGACCTTCTTGCTGTGAGGCGAACGTGCTACCCACTGCGCCACCGTGCAGCCCCTGCAATCAATCAATCAATCAATAAATTAATAAATGAATAAACTATATTCATTCTTAAGTCTCAATATAAGCTTTTATAATATGAATGTGACAAAAAATGCATTTGATGTGTAATACATTATGAAAGGTCAAAATGACTGATATAGTCATATATCTAGTTGTGGAATTATGCTAGTTCTAGGGTTAATGATCAGCGTCCAGAAAAACAAAATAGAAAGAGTGTTTTCATAGATTACACAAGATGCAGCGCATACTTTTTTTAGTATTGTGATTGGTGTTTAATGAGCTCGACCTGCTGAAATTAATCCCCCGACTCCTCAAAACAGGCTCTTTTCCTACAGTACAAACCCTCACCGCCCCCATACTTATAGCCAGTAATTGCTTCGATATTATCTATTAAAAGTAGCCTTGAAGGAGAGGTTAAGACAACAGGCTTTGTCTAGTAATGCTTGTGTATATAAATATAAATATCTTGTTAATGGCGTAATCATTGCAGCAACATTTCTTTCAGCCCCAGAGCTAATTTTACTTTCAGACATCTGTCATTGTCAAAACCCTTGTCACTGGGAAACTATAAAAGGCTTTGGATAAATCTGTTGTTGTTTGAAGGGGAATATTTGACAGGCCTTCCCAAATAGTGTAGAAACATAAATCTTGTTTGACAGTGCGCATATTATATGTTTGCAAATGTTTTCTGAGAAAAAAAGTTTATGAGCATTTTCTGCCCCTTTTTCCATAGAATTAGACTTTTCTCTGTGACTTTAAAAACACTGTATTTGCATTTGTATTTAAAGAAGTTATGTGGGTGATATTTTTAAATGCCAAATATATACACTGTTAAAAATGGTCCTGCTAAAAAAACAGTAAAGAACTGGCAGCACGGTTGCCAGCAAGTAACTGTTAAAATTAACGGAGTAATACTGTTGGTTGAAATTACAGTAGTCTACTGTTGACTAAAAAACAGTAAAGAACTGGCAGCAAGGTTGCCAGCTATTAACTGTAAAATTAACTGTGTATTACTGTTGGTGAAACTTACAGTTTTCTACTGTGTTTGCAAACACAGCATAAAACTGTTTCTAAACTCATAAATAAATGAAGTTATGTTCATTCTTAGAGAGCAACAATATTTGTGAGAAATTCTGATCTAGATTTAGAATATTTCAGAGCACTCGTCAGTTTTAAAAATGACCTTGGTCCAATCATGGCTGCATTTTTCTGTTAGTGTTGTTGGACCTCAGTACTGCATTTGACACTATTAATCATTCTGCATGATAGCCTTGAAAATTATGTTGGTATTATTTGAACTCCATTGGCTTAGGTCAAGTACCTATCAGAACAAAGTGCACTGTGGGGTACCTCAAGGCTCAGTTCTTGGTCCCTTACTTTTTACATTTTCTATGCAACCATTAGGGGATATTTAAAAAAAAAACACAACATGCAGTTAGTTTCCAGTGTTATGCCGATGATGATCTCTATATCTCCTTACAGCGTGATAATTTGTATCATTGTATGATTTCGTAAAACTAACCGATTGTATAGCTGATATAAAAAATTAGATGACTAATAACTTTTTCTTTCTAAATTCAGAAACTGAGGTCTTTTGGACCATAGAATACTGTCTAACCCTTGATGGATTTTCGGTTCAGTATTTGTCATCAGTAAAAAAAAAAAAAAAAAAAAATGGAGATGATATTTGATAGCAATCTGTCATTTAAAAGCCACGTCTAAATTTTAAGTTGTGCTGTATTTATTTTTGCTACACATGGTAGGTTTTTATAATTTAAGTTTAATTAATTTAAATTCATTCATTCATTTTCTATTTCGACTAAGTCCCTTTATTAATCTGGGGTCACCACAGCGGAATGAACCGCCAACTTATCCAGCATATGCTTTTTACGCAGCGGATACCCTTCCAGCTGCAACCCATCACTGGGAAACACCCATATACTCCCATTTTCACACATACACTACGGACGATTTAGCTTACCCAATTAACCTATAGCGCATGTCTTTGGACTTGTGGGGGAAACCAGAGCACCCGGAGGAAACCCACGCAAACACGGGGAGAACATGCAAACTCCACACATAAACGGCAACTGACCCAGCCGAGGCTCGAACCAGTGACCTTCTTGCTGTGAGGCGATCATGCTACCCACTGCGCCACCGTGTCGCCATTAATTTAAATGAATTGTTTAATTTGTTTATTAATTTGATTTGCCATTTATTTGTAATAACTGTAGGTGTGAGTGTACAGTAAGTAACAGCATTCATATCTCGTCCTCATTCCACATTTTCTGACCCTTCATCGACCCTTAGTTTGTTGTTCTCATGATCATGTGCATAATGATGAGTGTGTAGCCTTATAAAACCTCTCTTGACCCAGTTCAGCGCTTGAAGTTTAAAAACTCTTTTGCCAATTGCAGCAGCTGCTCTGATTCTGCTGATTCAGGCATCATGGGAGCCAAATGAAATCTACACACACAAGCACAAAGCTAGAAATAAAACATCGGGAGACAGGAGGATGGTGTATTATGTACATTTTGAAGCCTTTTTGTGATTTATTTGGTGATCTGCATTCAGCCACAGCATGTGTCGTCACACAGGAGGATTATTTTAAGACTGTAAGAAGATTAAGGGAAGTATAAGGAGGAGGAAGTCTTTTCTTTTGGGGGCTTAATTGAATTTATTGATGAATAGTAACTTTATAATAGGGTGACACGGAGGCGCAGTGGTTAGCACTGTCGTCTCACAGCAAGAAGGTCGCTGGTTTGAGTCCTGGCTGGGTTAGTTGGCATTTCTGTGTGGAGTTTGCATGTTCTCCCCGTGTTCGTGTGGGTTTCCTCCCGGTGCTTTGGTTTCCCCCACAGTCCAAAGACATGCGCTATAGGTGAATTAAATAAACTGAATTGGCCGTAGTGTATGTGTGTAAATGAGTGTCTATGGATGTTTCCCAGTACTAGGTTGCAGCTGGAAGGGCATCCATTGCATAAAACATATGCTAGATAAGTTGGTGGTTCATTCCTCTGTGGGAGCCCTTGATGAATAGAGGGACTATTTAACTTTATAATATACAGTATATAAGTGCAGTCATTCAGTCACTAGTGCTCAAGCATAGATTAACTTCAGTGGCTGTGACTTTTTGAAAATGTGTCCAATAAAAAATCTAGCTTAATTTGGCCCTACAGTGTAAAAACAACATGTCTGATAAATGTAATAATTGGCAGATTTTGTTGCTGAACTCAAAGCAAAAAATATTCAAATCTAATTGAAACTTTATATAATGTGAATATTTTATGAAAATTAAAAAAAAAACTCTTCTTATAAAACTCTGCATATTAAACAAACATTTATTCCATTTTACTTATTAGTATGCTGTTATTATAGAATAATGTTATTGTATTTACTTTTGTACTCTGTAAAAACAATTATATTATATTATATTATATTATATTATATTATATTATATTATTACAAAAAATAATAATTTTGAAAATTTCACTTCAAGATTTCCCATTTAAGTCATATTCAGTTATACACACACACACTCATACACACTATATATTTGTGTAGATTTTAGATAAAAATATTGTATTTTAACTAGTTTCACTTCAAGATTTCGTAGTCCATGGGCTAGTTTTAGTCAGTGGGCTATATTTTAACTAAACACATGGTCTAGAGCAGAAGATAAAAATAGTATTTAATAGTTACATAAAAAAACAACATGCAACTAAAAAGCCATCAGCCTTTCATTTTTTTTTTTTCCATTGGATTGCGACCCCTGGGGTTATTACTGTAGATTAATGACACAACAATAGTGTTAGTTGCAGCAGATTGATGTTATGGCACAATGTTAAACTTTGACACCTTTACGGCACTCACGTACATTAAAAATGAAGGCCCTGACTGAACATAGAGGACGATCTCCAAGTGGCGGTCTCCAAAATTAAACCAAGAATAGTCTTGTGCTGTAAACATCGCCCACCATTCTCATTAAGTGAGGTTAATATTAATTAAACAAATGAATAATGACTATAAAATATTATATGGTTGTTAGACCTTGCTTTTTTTGTGTTGTCAATTAGCTTGTTTATATAGTTCCTACTGGTGTGTGTGCACCGTTGTGTGCAATGTTCGTATGTTTATAACCACCTCTGACGGTAGTGGGGGTCGCAAGTCACTGGAATTGTTATTTTGGGGGTTGCGAGCTGAAAATTTTGAGAACTCCTGGTCTAGAGCCCATGGCACAGGTACATTAAGGGTCCAAATTTAACTTTTAAGAATGTGAAAAACACGATAACAATGAACAAATGTAAATTGTCATTGTCATTGCCGGGCTGAAACTAGCATAAAAAAATATTATTTATTATAGGGTTACTGTTAGTATGGCACATTTGTTTCTACCATGTAAAATACAAATAAAAAATAAAAAACCGTTTTTTGGATCCTTTCAGTTTACAAATATCATGTTTATGTCAATGCCCTAGGGTATGAATAATTTTGGGCTTGACTGTACTTGATGTTTTTTTTTTTTAATATAATTTCTGCAATGTAATAGCAATATTTGATTAAAATTGGGGTCAAAGTAAATTTTCTGAGTATTTAAACTCAAAAACAAAACAAAAATGTTTTGGTGGTTTTCTGAAATAATAATAATAATAATAATAATAATAATAATATAGGGCAGGTCCAAAGACATGCGCTATAGGTGAATTGGGTAAGCTAAATTGTCCGTAGTGTATGTGTGTGAGTGTATGGGTGTTTCCTAGTTATGGGTTGTGGCTGGAAGGGCATCCGCTGCGTAAAACATATGCTGGATAAGTTGGCGGTTCATTCCGCTGTGGCGACCCCTGATTAATAAAGGGATTAAGCCGAAAAGAAAATGAATGAATAATAATCATAATAATAATAATAATAATAAAAATAACAAAAGTATGGTGTTCTTTAGAAACAATCTGCAAAGTGCACAAACATCTTGCCCACTTAATGTGAAATAGACTTACACTATCCATGGGTGTTCATTCTGATGCCAACTCTCCTCTTTAAGCTTCTTTAAGACAGAAATATGTGTGAATTATGAGCCTCCTGCTGCTTTTCATATCTGCGTTTCACATCTGCCATGTCAAATCCTCTTTCGATCCTCACCAGTGTCTCTCTTCTCCTAGGGAACTATTGCCCAAAACCCTGGACGGTCAGCTGACTATGGAGAAAACCCCCAGCTACTTTGTAACCAAGGAGGTTCCTGGCCGGATCCACGCCATGTCCAGAGACACCAAACTGATAGTTGTGGTGCGAGACCCAGTAACCCGGGCCATCTCAGACTACACGCAGACCCGCTCCAAAAAACCTGACATCCCCTCCTTTGAGAGCTTGACTTTTAAAAACATCAGCGCTAATGTAATCGACACATCGTGGAGCGCGGTGCAGATCGGCATGTATGCTAGACATCTGGAGCGGTGGCTGCAGTTTTTCCCCATGAGCCACCTGCTGTTTGTGAGCGGCGAACGACTGATTAGCGACCCGGCCGGAGAAATGGCTCGAGTACAGCACTTTTTGGGCCTGAGGAGGGAGGTGACGCACAAACACTTTCACTTTAACCCCACCAAGGGCTTTCCGTGCCTCAAAAGACCCGAAAGCAACAGCAAACCGCACTGTCTGGGCAAAACTAAAGGACGCACGCATCCCAACATTAACCCTGAGGTGATTCAAAGACTGAGAGACTTTTACAAGCCATTTAACAAGAAGTTCTACCACATGACCGGCCACGATTTCGGCTGGGACTGATTTTTTTTGTTGTTGTTTGGAAAATAATGAATTGTAAAAAGCATAGAACTCTATTTTATAATAATTTATTTGAAGATAATATACTCACTCGGCTGCCTATGTGGTTTGTTGTGTATACTGTACGTTTCTACCTTTTTACATTCCGGTCGAATCTGTAAGCTTGATATTTTGTCTTTTTTATAAAAGAAAAAAGTGAATTGGCATTGGAATTCGGAAGAGGGAATGACAATGGAAAAAGCACAATGGACAATCCCACTTTTTGTTATGTGTCTTTAACTGTTATGTAATTAATTGTTTGCTACAATGCTAATATCGTGTTCATGATGTATCGTAAGGCTGTTGCTGCTATGGAGGTGGGATATGGTTAGGGTTAGGAACAGATTTAGGATTATGGGTAGGTTTAAGATAGAAAACAACGTTTACTCACTATTTACTTGGCCTCAAGTGTTTTCAAAACCTTTATGAGTTCTGTTAAACACACTGTTAACAATTTCCTAAAGAATCTACAGTAACTTGCTGGCAGCAAAAATACTGTATTTATATTTATTACTTACTTATATTTATTGCTTTATATGTATTTACAGTGTTGTATATCTTTACTGTAAAATATACTGTAAGTTGTCACAATGCAACTTTAAAATACAGTAACATACTGCATAACAGTCCTACAGTAAAATACAGTTCTTAATACATTAAATACTTTGTAATTTACAAAAATCATTAACAGTGCACAAAATAAGATATTTTGAAGATTGTTAGAAATCGGTAACCATTGACACCCATAGTATGGTGAAAAAACAAACACCATTGGTTACCGGTTTTCAGCATTTTTCCAAATATCTTCTTTTGTGTTGAGCAAAAGAAAGAAAGTAAGGTATGGAAAAAGTAAATGGTGAGTAAACAGAATTTAAATTTTTTGGGTGAACTGTCCCTTTAAGGTTAGAGACAGGTTATGAGGTGTGGTTAAGCTTAAGTATTCCCAAAGGGCTGATGGTGTAAACAATCAAGTTAGGGAGAGGTTTAGCAGAATGATTATTCTCAAGTGATTCTCGAAGGATAAAAGAGAGATTTGGTCAGGGTTAGAGAGATATAGGAAGGTCTAGAGCAGGGGTGTCCAAACTTGGTCCTAGAGGGCCGGTGTCCTGCATAGTTTAGCTGCAACTTACTTCAACACACCTGCCTGCAAGTTTCTAGTATACCTAGAAAGAGCTTGATTGGCTGGTTCAGGTGTGTTTAATTGGGGTTGGAATTAAAATATGTAGGACAACGGCCCCTCCAGGACTGAGTTTGGGCACCCCTGGTCTAGAGGTTAGTTAAAGGTGGGATACAGCTATAGTAAAGGTATGATTATGTTAACATTTGCAGAGGGTTAAGTGTGGGATACTGTAAAGATTTAGGGTTTATGTGTTTGGATGAATATGGAGTACAGTTAAATTTAAAGACAGATGTATCATTAGTTTTAAAGGCACAGTTCACCCAAAAATGAAAATGTACTCATATTTATACACCCTCAAATGGCTTCGGACTTTTATGAATGTTGTTTTCCTGTTGAACACAAAGGAAGTTATTTTGAAGAATGTTGGAAAACATTGAATTCCATAGTAATCGTATGGAAGTCAATGGTTACAGGTTTCCAACATTTTTCAAATGATCTTATTATGTGTTGAACAGAAAAAACTCAATCAGATTTTTGACAAGTGAAGGGTGAGTAAACGATAACAGAATGTTCAATTTTTGGTGAACTATTACTTTAAAGGTGGGTTAAGGGTGGGATACTTTTAAGATTAGGGTCAGCTTTAATGGTATAGATCATTTTAGGGATCAGCTAAAAGTAGGGGCATAGTTAAGTTATAGGGTAAGGGACAAATTCAATGGGTATGGATATGTTTTCATGTAATTACAGATGCAATTACAGAAATGAATTACAGCTGTAATTAGATATAGATACAGGTATTTTACAATATGAATACATGTATTTACACAATAAGTACATTGTATTAAATTATTAGTTTGATTATTAGTACATAGTATTTAAAGACAATATAAAGTGGGTCTCAATGAACAAATTATACGGGTATATGACAAGTCATGGAAAACAATGTCAGTTATGTTATGTTATGTAGTATCCCCTAATTTTTATTTTGATCAATTACCCACCCAACCCCCACATACGCACCCCTCCCCCAACCCCGAGAATCCCATCCTTCATTTTAAGGGGTTTAAATGACCATTATTTTGAGTCAGCTGTTCCAAAGCCACATTATGTGAATCAATACACATAAAGCTATATGACATGTCAATTATTGCAGAAAAAGGACACCAGCTATTTTATGAAATTTAATAAAATGTCATTTTCTACATCAGAATTGCACACATGGGCTTTTATAAGATGGTCATTTCAACTCTACTACAACTTTGCCTGATATTGTTACAAAAGTCTGAGACTTTATTTGAGATTTTCAAGACAAGAGAACGGACCTCTGTCTTTAGAATAACTTCATGGTACTGTACAACTTTTCATATAATGCGTTTCATTTCATACCTAACAGCGATTGCAAAAATTAAATGTGAAACATAATTATCTTTCATATCTCAATGGTTGAGTTTTATTCAACCCTTATTATGTGCGTTGTTTTTTTATAATGAATCTGAAGAAAATTAGTTCCAAATAGTTCAACGTAAACAGTCCTGACAGGGGTACGAGACACTGAGTATTTCTGAGCTGTGATCAAATAAATCTATTTTTACCAGAGTGTAATACAGAGTGTCTGTGTTTATTCATGCAAATATAAAATTAGGTACTGTTATGTAATATAATATGTATATATATATATATATATATATATATATATATATATATATATATATATATATA
>CAIGQV010018081.1:3061769-3081340 GCA_903798115.1 Danio jaintianensis | reverse complement strand
ATATATATATATATATATATATATATATATATATATATATATATATACTGTTATTATAGTTGGTATAATATTCCACAATATCAGTGTATTTTTGATCAATGTAATACAGCCTTGCTGAGTGCAAAATACTTTTTCATAGATGTATCATTTATATAGCATAACCATGTAACAGATGCTTAGTTAGTTTTATAACATAATGTAATTTATTTGCAAATAATATATTTCACATATTCTAATCTATTATGCATGGCCTTATTTTCATGTATTTACCTAAAAATGTTGGGTTTACATCTCCCTTTTTGTTCTTCATATCCCATATATATATATATATATATTATTGTAATAATAATTATTATTATATATTTTTTTCACAACTCTTTCTTTCCCTCACAAAAAAAATATATACGTATTAATTACACATCTTAATCATGTATGTATGGATTTCTTCCATCTCTATTATTCAAACACTCAAATAGTAACACCAGCACACATTATCACCTCCAGTTTCTCCAGTATTTTTCCCTTTGCTGAGCTGTTTTGTGGGGCTTTGGGATGCAGCCTAGCCTTCAGCACTTGTCTTTAGGTCACCGGAGACCATTTTAAAGGTGGAGGTTTTTCCCTTGGGTTCCTAAAACACCTGCTGTCGCTGAATCTTAATCAGCATTATCATCAAAGTTACCATGGAAATCTAAGAGAATTCAGAGCTTACAAACACCAAAATAATCCTCTATGACGAACCACTTTGCATTCACTGCCCTTGCATAAAACAAACTACTGTAGGAGTTATAGGTACTGATAGGTACTGTATACCTGAAGTAGTGGAAATGGCGTGTTGAAAAGTGTAAATAACTCAATGCTTCACAAACGCAAACAGGATAGGGTTTTACACGAGATGATCTGAAAAATGTCTAGTCAAATGATTTAGTCTGATCAACAAGCAAACTGATTTCCTCCATCAGGCAATATTTAAATGGCAAACATATTATCCTCATTTTGTGACACCTGTAAATATAAGGATTCGTTTCAATTGGATGGTGATTAGCTTTCAGGATATGCTAATTGCTAAGCTTACAATCCTTGATGTAGCACAGTAATTGATTGCCGTTGACACATTAAATTAAAGTCTAAACTGGTCCAACAAGCAGTGATTTCCTGTGTTTATCAAGCAATATTTAACAGCATTCAGATGGCCATAAAAGCAGAAGAAACAAACTGTAAATGCGTTTTCCCAGCTGGGGGATTGTTGTTTGCACTGATACCCGCAGGCTGAGATGTGCAGCGCTGCTGTTGTTTGACGGCTGAGAAAAACACACACCTGACAATCCATAAACCGACAATCCTTGATGCTGGGAGAAGAGGGAATAATGTCGAAAACTGTCCCATAATACTCTTTTATGTAAAAGGGGGTGGATTCTATTTATTCTGGGACATATGTTTTTTTTTTTGTTGTTGTTTTTCTGAAATGTCAGACTGATCTCATTAGAATTCATAAATATCTGTAATTAACATTTATATTCTAAAAACTGATGGGTGGCTGCACGGTGGCGCAGTGGGTAGCACGTTCGCCTCACAGCAAGAAGGTTGCTGGTTCGAGCCTCGGCTGGGTCAGTTGCGTTTCTGTGTGGAGTTTGCATGTTCTCCCCGTGTTGGCGTGAGTTTCCTCCGGGTGCTCCGGTTTCCCCCACAAGTCCAAAAACATGTGGTATAGGTGAACTGGGTAGGCTAAATTGTCCGTAGTGTATGTGTGTGAATGAGAGTGTATGGATGTTTCCCAGTGATGGGTTGCAGCTGGAAGGGCATCCGCTGCGTTAAACATATGCTGGATAAGTTGGCGGTTCATTCCGCTGTGGCGACTAAGCCTGAAAGAAAATGAATGAATGAACTGATGGGTTGTTTTAGAGGGAAATGGCTGTGTCCCGAGATGGTATCGGAGACGGGACAAAAGGTGGGTAGGATCCATGTGCATTTAATGGTGAGACATCTTACAAAAACAGGACATAGTGCAAAAACAAAGTAACAAAATAACAAAACATTAAACTAAGAACGAGAACTAAGACAAAACATGAGCAATAACAAACTATACAATACCAACAAAAAACAGGACTACCAGGGCTAGGAAATAATAAAGACATATAACGAATGAGCAAAGACAAGACGGGTGCAGGGTATATTTAAAGTCCAACAAATCAGTGGTGAACAGGATGCAGCTGTGGAAGTGATCAGTGTAAGTGATGACCGGGTGTGTGTAACGGAATGCTGGGAAATGTAGTTGTAGTAGTTCACCAGCGATCTCTAGAGTCCCAGATCGCTGGTGATCATGACAGGCTGGTTACAAAATCTTTATAATAATAATTAAAAGAAGAATAAAAAAATTACCCAAATGTTGGATTGGTTCATATTTTACCCAAATTTCAATAAAACTAATCCAACATTTTCAGTTTTTATTATTATTATTTTTTTATTGTTTTTGTTGATTTTAAAGTGTAAATATGAATGTACATTATTGTTAATAAAGATGCCATAAAATTAAATCCTGGATATACAGTTGAAGTCAGAATTATTAATCCTCCTGAATTATTAGCCCCCTGTATATTTTCTTCTCCAGTTTCTGTTTAATGGAAAGAAGATTTTTTTTCAACACATTTATAAGCATAATAGTTTTAATAACTAATTTCTAATAGCTGATTTCTTTTATCTTTGTCATGATGACAGTACATAATATTTTACTAGATATTTTTCAAGATACTAGTATTCAGCTTAAAGTGCGATTTAAAGACTTAACTAGGTTAATTAGGCAAGTTAGGCACTGTTAAACATCAACTGGAAAATATTTGAAAAATATAAAAAAAATGTTCAGTCCATGGTAATGACATTCAGTGAGTCTCAAA
Source organism: Danio jaintianensis (assembly GCA_903798115.1). Lineage (NCBI taxonomy): Eukaryota > Metazoa > Chordata > Actinopteri > Cypriniformes > Danionidae > Danio > Danio jaintianensis. The sequence continues at coordinate 3,078,452 of CAIGQV010018081.1, read as the reverse complement.
CAGCATTGTTTTCTTATTTTCATTTAAATCCTGTGAGTGCAAAATCCTGGTTTAAAACAGGTCAATCTCACCAAAACTCTGTAGATTCAAACAAGATCATTAATATAAACGCCCCAGGCTGTGTTTGATTGGCCACAAAATTTCCTAGTGACATTAAACAATATTTTTTCTTTATTTTTAAGTTTATTAAAACTTAATGTGGACTCCTCTTTTGTGAAGCAGGCAAGCTGAATTTTCAGCATCATTTCTGAAACCTGTAAATAAAAGGATTTGTTTTGATTGGCAGTGAACAAATTATGTTATCTACAAGGTTTACATTCATGTGATTGGTTCAAATGATACAGACATTAAATTGCAAACAGTGGCAAAATAAAGTTTAATGAATGGATGAAAGTACACTGTAAAAAAATATGACAAAAATAATGAAAAAACTGTTAACCTTAACTAATATTAATATTTCAATTTCAATTTTAACTTTTTTGTTTGACTGATGTAAGTTTCATACAGTTTATAAAAAAATGTGTATAAAGGTGTATAAAAGTACAAAAGTTGTCACTGGGGGAGTACCCATTGTACTTTTTATGTACTAAAGTACATTTTGGGCAAATTAAGTAAGGTATTACTAGGACCCCTGATTCTGTACCTTTATTTCTGAGAGTGTACAAAATGTATATAATGATGGCATGTGCACTAAGAATTTACTCAGATTACTGGAGCCCGGAGACAGCCACCTGTTCCTATAGACAGACTGAAACTTTGGTTAAGTCCTCTTTGGTCGACTAAGGAGTCTATAAACTGGCTTTGTCCATGGTTAACTTAAAGACACCTGGAGCACACCATGAAAAAAATATATATATATTATTCCATATACAGGGGTGGGAACAGTACTGACATGTTCAACTGAAGTAAATCAATTGCTACTTAAGATAAGATTTACTTGAGTACAAGTACTGAAAAATGAAGTTCAAAATCAAATTCAAATTTTGTTTATCACATACAGAGTCATACACAGTACGATATGCAGTGAACTTAAAATAAAAATAGCATCAATAAGAATCTAAATGTTAGAGTATAATGAGAAGTAAAAACACAATAGAAATATAAGGTACAGCTATAGAAAATAAGACCAAATGTATATATGAAGATTATAGCTATAGAAAATAGAATAAAATATAAACACATAAAATATAAAAAAGTCTTAGCTATACAAACAAATGTAGTAAACACAGAAGTGTTTCTAATGAAGTGCATGGTGCATAGAGAGGAAAGAGTGCATCATACAGGTGGTTTGTCAAGCCCACTCACCGGCATGGAGGACACTTAATGATATATATACATTTTAAATGGACAAAATAAAACAAACCAATAATACAATAACGTGGACAATAAAGTCAAAATTATTTATTTGTCACTTCATTAATGTTTTGATGTTGCGATGTTCAATTTATTGTTCGTTATGATATTCTGGAAAGGGCAGGTCATTATTATTTTCGTTATTAATAGTTTCAAAATTGTATTCATTTTATAAGTTTTAATAATGTCATAGTTTTCATCAGATTCACAAATAGTAAGACAAACTCTACAGTTGTGTGATGCTGTTTCTAAATTTAAGTGGAACAACTAACTCTCGGAAACTGCGAATATGTTCAATTAAAGTTTTTAAAATGAGCTTTAGTGCCAACAAGACAAAGACCTTATACTGTAAAACCCCATTATAAACTTCGGAAACAAATTAAAACTTGGCACTTTAAGGCTTGGTAATGAGCATAAGACATGGTATTCTTCACAGAGTTTAAATCCCTTTTGTTTTAGAGCCCTTTAAACTCCTCAAGCCGTTGTATGCTGGGTAAAGTACTTGACTTTCCTAATACCAGCCATAGTTGGAAGCTTTAGCAAATAAGATTAGTGAATTTTACATATGGTTCTCAACACGGGCTGTAATCCGAGTTTGAGGGTAGGATGAATTTCCCCATTATAAAAAAAAATGTCTTCATTGCTGACCGAACAAGCTTTATATAAATACAGTATTACTAAACTGAGAGGAAAAAAACACAGATCTGCCCCATTCACACTTAATCTGTATATGGGTTAAAGATGAGATGTTCCATTTTTTGGTGTCCACATTAAATTCAGCTTACAGAAGGGATACTGTAAACATAGATAACCGACTAAATAAAATGTCAAAATACCTGCTGTCAATAACAAAAAGGATTTAAAAGTGTTTTATAATTTTTAACGGTCTTCTTCATTTAAGTTTTATTCCATATAGAAAAAAGAGACATGGAAATATATGTAAATAAAGATCATATTTGGATTTTACATGTATAAAATATATGTAATATATGCAACATTTATTTCCAAATATGGCAAAAATGGATGCTTTTTTCAACCATTAGAGATGCAAATATATACATATATGTTCAAATACATTAGATATAATAATAATATATAGTGCTCAACCTAAATGAGTACACCCCATTCCGAAAATGAATATTTTTATCCATTTCTCAGTGAATATACGTATGTTGCTGATGTGATCAGCCATATATCAGATTATATATATTATATCATATACAGTATATATATATATATATATATATATATATATATACTGTAACAGAAAACTGCTCTTTTTCTAATGTTAGGATTATTTCAAATTTTTGGAACAGGGAACTCAAATTTAGGAAATTGCATTTTCTTTCTTTATGTTTGATCTTCATTACATAAAAGAACACATGATCATACTAAATGATATTATATTAATATATAATAATATATTATTATATATTAATATATTATTAATAATACCATTAATACTGATGGTAATAATAATGATAATAATTATATATATATATATATATTTTTTTTTTATTTTTTTTTTTTTATTTTTTTTTTTTTGCAGCTGTCTCTTCTACTCTTCTAATTTGTCATCAAATGATTCTTTTGAACATCCCTGCCAAGATTTCTTTTGGTATGAACTGTTACACTGAATGCCATTTTAGGGGGTGTATTCTGTAAATAATGGTAAAACAAAAAACCAAAAGCAAACTATTATTATTAAAATATACCAGAAATATTATTATATACAAAAATAAAGTGTAATTGCCAAATTAAAGTGTAAACAGAGCAATGCATAAAAAAAAATTCTAAAAGCTTATCTTTTAGAGAAACATTCTTTTGACAAGCATCAACCCCTGTGACGTGTGGTTTAATTGTCATTTAATTGCTTCCTTTCTCCAGCAAAAGATGTGCCAATGCATATTTACATCTGAAAAACTTCAAATTAGGTTCCCTGCGGTGATTGTGCCATCTTTACATGGAGGAAGATGAAGCATTCCTGAGCTCCTGCGGAAAAAAATCACAACAAGCCTCATTTACTAAAGATGGGAAATCACTATTCCCACATAAGCAGCAGATGGTAATATTTATCCCCTGCTGGCTTTGGGCCTAAAATAAGCCTGATCTCTGTTCAAGAGGACAAAAAGAGATAAAGATCCTCTATTTCCCCTGGAGTCCTGTAACCTTGACCCATGTCGTACTCATAATCACAGTAATGGGTGATGAAGACCCCTCTGGGATTAGAGAGACCCTCTGCTGTCTGTCCTTGTCATCCTGTACCAGCTACTACCTAAGAACAGTGTAAGCTATGCTTCAAACCTCCAGGAAGCTGTAAATGTAAAGGACCCTGCTGTATGTCTGAGGTGCTGTGGGTCAATCTTGGCTCCTAGTGATAAGGATGGTTATTTTTGGCCGATCCTCTATTTCTTTTTTTCATGCTTATTCTGTCTCTTTAAAGTCACCATAAATTAAGAGTCAGTCTCAACAGTCCCTTATCTACAGGCTCATTGGAAATTCGATCTACATTATTTTGAATGCAGCTTCCAGATAAAACATACATACACAACAGGGCACCATGACGCCAACAACTTTTGTTCCTTTTCACACTAATGATATTTTCAGGGACGTATTAGTGACAAATAAAGCATTGTTTTTATGCAGTTCTTTGCACAACACCAAATAAATATCACAAAATAACTTAAATGTGTCTATGATTTGTAATCGAACGTGTTTGCCTCACCTGCTTATCTCCAATTGGATGATTTTCTGGTGTGGTCAGCTTTCTCAGTAGCTCACCTTGTACAGTTTGAGTCTGGTGAAAGATGGTTCCACAAAACAGGTTAAAGCAATGTAAAATCATGGTAAAACTATGCAACAATTTAGCTAAAATGTGCATGTGTTGTTTTTGTTTATGTTTTTGATTAATCCAATCCACAACACTTAATGCAACTTAACACATCCAAATGCAAGTTAATAGTGACATTGATTTGTAATTAAATGTGTTTGCCTCACCTATCTCCAAGGATAGCATTTCTGGTGTAGGTATAGGTAGCTTACTTTTTATGATGTTGTTCTTGTGATGCAGTGCACTCAGGTTTGAGTCTGATAAAGCAACGGTTCCACAAAATAAATAAAAGCAATGTAAAATCAAGGTAAAACTATGTGGTTGCAATGTGTTTTTCTTTATTGGTTCCTATTGGTAGGGTAGCTCACATTGTACAGTTCGAGTTCGAGTCTGGTGAAAGATGGTTCCACAAAACAGGCTAAAGCAATGTAAAATCATGGTAAAACTATGCAACAATTTTGCATATCGCCAAAATGTGTTATTGTTGTTGTTTTTTACATCAGTTCAATCCATAACACTAAATGGCGTAAAATTGATGTCCAATATTTCGATTTTGTCCACATTCAACTATTTCCAGAGGCAGTCAAAAACACATTTAATCAGATTTCTTAAACCAAGAAATAAAGCTACACATTAAACAAAATGGACAAAAACTGTTTGTGTGAGAAAGCAGAGGTCCATCTTCAGATGTTTTCATTAATCACCTGCAAGGCCAACGATGAATTTAATTAAAAACTATACTATCTGCCCCAGAACATTGTTGTTCCTGAAGTGTATATGTTTCTGTGGAGACTCTTCTGTTCTGCTTGGAATACTGGAGTCCTGATTCGTTACAGAGCTACTTTACAGAATTCCACGTTTCCCTGGTTTCTTGCCTGGGCATGTCATTCCCTGTCAGCTCAGCAACGCTCTCTTTATTCGTCACACTTTTGAGGAAAGATCTGAAAGAGTTTCCCCTTCTCTGCTGCACGATTGTCTCTGACAGAGGTGGGCAGAATGAAGACTCAGAAAGGTGGAGGTGTCTCTCAATTTCAATGAGGTGCCGGGCAGATGCAGTATGTGAACTGTTCTCTCCTTTAAGAGTCAGAATAATTTAAATACATTCTCATACAATCTTTTTGTCATAATTTACAGAAGACACCCACTAAAATGCAATCCAGTTGTTTGTATACCAAACTTATTATTATAATTTATACATTTATTTATTCTATTTACATTTTTATGAAGTATACAATAGGCATGTATCAGTCTAGCATTCACTTCTATTTAAGATTGTTTTATATATAGATATAAATATACATATATATATATTTTTTTTTTAATTAATTTGCATAAAGAAAACCACATGTGGAATGTACTTTTGAAATTAAAACTAATATTTTCAGACACTATAGCCAGCTTAAAAAAATACAAAACGATAAACTTTTTTGAATCTATGTTGAACCTAATCTTTTTAAACTATACATACTAATCTGTATGTATAAAACACATATAAAAAGATATTTAAATCAGATTACAATGTGTATAGTATATGTAAGGCGGCGCGGTGGCACAGCACTGTCGCCTCACAGCAAGAATGTCGCTTGTTTCAGCCTCGGCTGGGTCAGTTGGCATTTCTGTGTGGAGTTTGCATGTTCTCCCCATGTTGGCGTGGGTTTCCTCCGGGTGCTCCGATTTCCCCCACAGTCTAAAGACATGCACTATAGGTGAATTGGGTAAGCTAAATTGTCCGTAGTGTATAAATGAGAGTGTATAGGTGTTTCCCTGTGATGGGTTGCAGCTGGAAGGGCATCCGCTGCGTAAAACATATGCTGGATACGTTGGCGATTCATTCCGCTGTGGTGACCCCAGATTAATAAAGGGACTAAGCCGAAAAGAAAATGAATGAATAAATGAATGAATAGTATATATGTAAATTATATAAATATAAAAAAGAATATTATATAAATAAAAAAAAAGTATATATGTTAGACTCAGACTAATGAAAACTGGTGCATGTAAACAGCTGTATTGAAATTAACACAGTTCGGTTTCTGTGGTAAGTCTACCTGAGATCACACCACATCTGGAAAGATTCTGACAATATTTCAATCTGTTTTTCTGTAGTGTTATTTCATGTGTAGGTTGTGGCTACACACAAATGCAAACACCTCTGCTCAACAACAAATAACATAAGAAGTCAGCAGTAGGGATATGATGCTTTAACATACATTGTTTGCTGTCAGTTTGTCTCTGGATCATATCTGCACCAGCATAACATCTAACACGGCTTTAATGTTCCTGACATGGGGAATAATGAAAAGGCAGATGGCATCTTTCTCATCCTTTCACACAGCACAGAAAACAACAAGAAGATGATCGTATCATCAATCAAACAACCGCTGATGCCTGATTCTGACATAAAACCTACAAAAGTACAAAGGCAGATTTGACAGATGAGAAATGCATCATGCTTTACATATGTTGCTCTTTTACAGTCAACCAAAACATCTAGACATACTATCTGTACAAACTGCAAGGCTCATCCATGAGCATCCCTAAATATGATTGCTTATCATATTGTCTTGGTCGGTTGGTTAATTGATTGATAATATAATGGCTGTGACTGATGCTTTAAATAAACCTTTAATGAAAGTATTACAAATAGTTGTGCTACAAAGGCATTTTTATAAAATACAAATTGAAATGTAATATATTAACTACTTTAAAAAACAAACAAACAAACAAAAAATACACTGGTTGTTTGTTTTCATGCACAAAAAAATTTATTATATTTAGATTGTATTGTGTCAAATTTGAAATAATCTTGGATATTTTTTTATGGGCAAGTCTAAGGGAACTGTCACAGAAGACCAAGAACCAAATTCAGTTATTACTTAAATACTTCATAAAATTTTAGCTTTGCTTTCCACCTATTTTCATTGTCACTATGTGTTCACAACACATGTACACACAAATTCTTAAAACACATGCAAATACAGCAATATGGTGCAAATAGTGCAGACCACAATGAAAATGTGACCAAAAAAATGTACAAACCTGACTGCATCCAAGTCTGCGATGTTGCTGGAGATCAGAAAGGTGAGTTTTTTATTTTTATTTTTTTTATTTTAACATCTTGGATGTGAGGTTACTTGTTGTTTGTATATATTGTTGCCCTAATAATATGACAAATTGTACAATTAATATTAAATAAAACATTATTTTAATGCCATGTTAGCAAGAGTTTTCAAATTCATGTTTATTTCTATAGCGCTTTTACAATGTAGATTGTCAAAGCAGCTTAACATAGAAGTTCTAGTAAATTGAAACTGTGTCAGTCCAGGTTTCAGAGATGAAGTTCAGTTTATTCAGTTCAGTGTGGTTTAATTTTCACTGCTGAAAGTCCAAACACTGAAGAGCAAATCCATCGATGCACAGCTCCACAAGTCCCAAAACCAAGCAAGCTAGGACGACAGTGGCAAGAAACAAACTTCACCAAGTAACGAAAGTGTAGGAAAAAAACCTAGAGAGAAACCAAGCTCAGTTGGGCACGATCATTTCTCCTCTGGCCAAACTTCTTGTGCAGAGCTGCAGACTAGGTGCCGGGGCTGGAGAATGCTGGACGTCCATCGTAAAGAGACTGCAGTTACTCTCAAAACAAATACGTTACAGAACCAGCAAGTTTGTAGTCCCAGACACATTGTTCTGTGGTATTACAACAACACGCTTCTGCATTTGCGTGTGTTGTGATATGTGTTTGCATGTATTTGTGTGCATGTGTGTTTTCAAATTGATGAAGGTATTTTCTCAGTTTGTTAGTGTTTTTCTATTTGCATGTTGTTGTTTTTTATTTATTAACTTGCAGTACATTTAAGCTATCTCAGCCACCATAGCATTTTGCATTAAATGATGACTTAGGTTCATTTTCATTTTGAGCGGACTATCTATTCAGTATAGATCTATCTATCAGTATTTTTCTGGTCATCTTCTGACTGGGGCTTCAGCCCTTTCTGTCTATCAAGTGGTGTCATTTCCACTTTATGATCTATTAAATAATTCAAACCTCAGCTTCTCTGGGAAATGTCATTCAGCATTGTATATACTGAAAGAAAAGTATGGATTGAGTGAAAAGGTCCAGTTTTCTTTGAATAAGACAACGGAGAGCTTGTGGTGTGTATGTGTGTGTGAGAGAGAGGTGTTTTGCTATCAGGAAGATACAACATTTGTATTTTCCTCACATAACAGCTGTAAATGGTGTTCTTGTGTTCCACAAAAATTAATTTATGACGTCATCTTTTTTTTTAATGAAACCTGGACCATATACATTTTCACGTGTTTTGCGTCGTCCACAACATTTTCATGTTACAGTGTGAAAATGATGAAAACATTTTAGTCATGTGACGTAACTAACGTGGTGGATGACACTGTGAAGCAGATGTTATGGATGCTGTCCGTTTTGACAGCTTTATTAATATCAGTTTGTACATGATCCATATTGCCTCTCTTCAAAGGACACAGAATGTTTACTGGAAGCTATTGTTCAGTGGTGGAGCAGACGACAGTTGCAACTTTTTGACGCAATGTTTCAAAGAGACGGAAAGTAAATAAACGCCAGGTGGATAAGACGCAGGTAATAGCATCTTATGTCTATGCTGTGTTTAAGTTTATTATAAATTGTAACATTACACTACTTCACCCGGGAGGAGCTTGGGGTAGAGCCGCTGCTCCTCCACATCGAGAGAAGTCAGCTGAGGTGGCTCGGGCATCTGTTTCGGATGCCTCCTGGACGCCTACCTAGGGAGGTGTTCCAGGCATGTCCCACCGGGAGGAGGCCTCGGGGAAGACCCAGGACACGCTGGAGGGACTATGTCTCTCGGCTGGCCTGGGAACGCCTCGAGATCCCCCCGGAGGAGCTGGAGGAAGTGTCTGGGGAGAGGGAAGTCTGGGGTTCTCTCCTAAGACTGCTGCCCCCGCGACCCGGCCCCGGAAAAGCGGATGAAAATGAATGAATGAATGAATTACACTACTTTTGACTAAATTATCGGAATGATAAGAGGCAGGCAAAATATATACTGTAAGTTTACACAGCATCCCAAATGACACAATATGCACTTTTACCCTATGCACTTAAATACTCAATTGTGTAGTTTAGTTTCATCCCAAATACAACATTATCAGGGTTTTTACTAACTTAAAATTAAACCATTTATCAATACATTGTTTGACTTTTGCCAAATTAGTGAAATAAATAACCAAACTAACAGAAAAACCTTCCACTACATTTTCAAAGCTGCATCCACTGAGAGCATGAAGTGTTCATAATTACACACTTATGTTTATCAGTTAAATAAGTGCATCATCTGGTATTTAAAGTTCACTTTTTTCTTTTTAAAATCTCCAGTTAGAATGCACTACATACACTGTTTATACTGCAAAATAGTTTTCCCCTTCATGGGAACTACAACGTGTGTCTGATAACAGACTAACTGCGTTCACAGCTCCGGCGGCGAGAGCGTCAAACTTCGCTACATTGATCTCGTATTTAAATGAGCCATTGCAGCATATCAGTTTCATTCCCACATAAAGCATGCTTTCTAGCGTGAAAATGTTGCACACTTTTTATCAAATTCATTTAACTGTGGAAGATCAAGTTGCATGTGGTGTGGCTTTGCTTCACTTATCTAACATGTGTCTATATAAAATAAATATTCTGTTTAAGTTTAAAATATTCTGAAACAGCAATACTGATTTGTATTGTCACATGAGATTTCGCTTTTTTAAAGAAAAAGAAAATATATAACATTAATGCACATCAGTAACTTGCCAGTAACATTTTTTAATGTATGTCGCTGTAAGAAAACATTGTAAATAATTGGAAATCCAGCGACCGCAATAGTCAAACCCTTGGGAACAACTGTGGTCACTGGTTCACAGTTCACAGGGCCGTGTTCTCTAGAGTCCTCTTAAGTGGTGGACTTCATTCCGATTGCTTGCCGCTGAACCGCGTCATAGCTCATTACCATAAAGTTGACTTGATTTCAACTATCCTCAACGCCCGCACCAGTGAAGACGCGCCGTGCTTGTGACGCCAGCGTAAGACTGAAACCAGTTTACTCACCAGTGCGGGAGAAGACGCGGGAGAAGACGTCATAGCGGAGGTCGATCTGGGCTTTCCTGTCCCTTGGGAGTTTCGCTGGTTTGCACAAAAGAGCAATTTCCATTAAAAGAGCAGATTCCTAAGAGAGCAACACAGTCAAGCAATGCGTCTTTTTCAAGAGGCTGTTCTGACTGTGCGTTTCTGGAATGCGGTGGTTTCTATCTCCGGATGATGGGCACGGGTACCGCATCACAGGTCTGGGGGTCCAGCATGTCGATGCGGTGCTCACGGACAGCTCTTGCTCTCACTGTGAGGGCATGGCTGTTGCACAGCTGAGATCGCGGCTTCCAAGCCACCCACGTACTCCCTGTGCTCCCCGTGAAAGCAATTAAGAAGCGCGAGAACCCCCCCACTCCTCCACAACGCACCCCATCCAAGCTTTGAGTGGTTGTGTCGGTTCATCCCACGAGATGCCTGTGCCTCCGCTTGATGACACCGGAGATCAGACACCCATCGCAACATCAGAAGGTGAGCTGTCATGCTCAGATGACAGACCGGGCTCGCTACCATCCTATGGGGTGCAATGCATGGTCAAGTCAGACATGATGGTTGCGCTTCCTGGGCTGCTTTGGCAGTGGGGGGATGGCTTGTTCCCCAGTCTCACCACTGGACCGACTAGAGGGTGTGACGTGCGGGCTGATGTAAGACGAATCTTCCAGCTCCCATCCCCTTATTCCCAGGGTAGCACATGCAGGCATAGAGGGCGTTTTTCTCCGCCTGGTCCTCAAGTGCTTCCGCCTTCACCTGCCTTGATGGCGAGGCGGCCAGTGGGTAGGAAGCTATTCCTCAGGTGGTCGGTGCCGCCACCTGAAGGGGTAAGCTGAAACCACCGTCCTAGGCAGGTGGGTTATCTGTGTCTCTCACGGCCAGAGCCCACACCGCTGCGGGCCATGCCGCTTCTGCCCTGCACCACGGCACCACCTGGCTGTGCTGCACAAGGGTGTTTTTTCCCCAGGCTTATGAGTAAGCACCGCACGGTGGTCGACTATGCTTTCATGACCTTCAAGTCGGCCGGCCATGCCCTGGGGAGAACGATTGCCACACAGTGGCCGGAAATGCCACCCTTGGCTTACCCTTGCAGATATATGCCACACCGACAAAGTACGCTTTCTTGGCGTGCCCATATCCCATGCAGGCCTACTCGGCGACACTGCCGGAGACTTTACCCAGGAGTCCTCAGTGGTGAGAGATCAGCCGCGCACGATGGAGCAGGTAATCTCTTGGTGGGCTCGGAAAACTGCTCCCCCACCGGACTCGTCCGTGCTGGCTGTTCCTCGCCGAGAGCACTCTTCCCGCGGCTCCAAAACGCTCTGGACGCACCGAGCCCCCCCCCACAGGAAGTTGACGTTTCCGTCACAGGTCGCCGTTAAGTCATTCGGACCACAAAGCGAACCTGAGTTGGGCCGCTTGCAGTGGAGGAGAACCGTTCTTTCCCCGGTGGAGGACCGTGTTTTTTTCCGGTGTGTGACGGGGGCCGAGCATGGCAGTAAACGGTCCTCCCCACTGGGTGCCCTTAGAACAAGTGTCCAGTCATGCTGTCATTTTAACAGATGCTTCCAGTACGGGCTGGTGGGCTGTGTGTATCGAGCATGCAGCTGAAGGTTCGTAAACCGGTGTTGGGAATTTCTAAGACAAGACAAAACCAGGGAGGCTTTCGGGTATCTTCAAAACAGAATTCTTTAATAAGAACTCGGCATAGCTGTGGCGTTCATCGAAAGATCTCTCATCTAGTGCAGCTACGCACTCAAATATATACATTTTTACAGACAGTGTTACATTTGGGTGGGGACAAACCTCAACAAAGCATGCAAATGAAGTGTTGTTGTCAGCGGGGTAAATTGCATCTCCAGCCCCGATCTCATCAGCATATAAGTACCCATTCATGTAACATTTTAGCATAAAAACAAAGCGTGCAAATTAAGTACTGGAGCCAGAACCCGTCCTGCCACTTGACCAGCCTGAAAGTGTTAACTAGCCATTTGTTAGACAATAGACACAACTGACAATTTGCATTACTTTGGAGACAGGCTCCTGTATTTTACATATAGGCTCCCTCAGAATGCATTTTACAATGTAATTTATATATTTAAAGAAATTTGTAATCTTTCACCGGACTTTGGTTACATTGGCATTTCAATTGCTTTGAGCTGTTGGCATTGTTTCTCGCTCTCTGCCGGTCCCTACCGGTACGGGAGGGGAAACACGTATTGGTCAGGATGGTCAGCACGGCTGCGATAGCGTACATCAACTGTTTGGGTGATGTGCGCTACCACCGCATGTCTCAGCTCGCTCACCATCTGCTCCTCCAGAGTCATGTGGCTAACTAGTTGCGCACCATTCATATCCCGGACGAGCTCCACCGTGCCAGCTTATACGCTCTTATGACAGTTATGATTCCGGGAGAATGGCGACTCCACCCCAGCACGGTCCAGCTGTTATGGGCATGCTTCAGAGAAGCCCAGGTCATTCTGCTGTTTCTCCCGAGCGGCCCTTTGCTAGTTGCTTTCCCTGCTCTGCACGAATGCGCTGGCTCTCAGCTGGCCCCGGGGTTACGCAATATGCGTTTTTTCCCCAATGAGCCTGCTCGCACAGACTCTGTGCAAGGTCGGGGAGACGAGGAGCTGGTCTCACTCGTTGCGCCTCCTTGGCCCAACCGGACCCGCGTTTCCGGACTCACACTCCTCATGATGGCCCTCCCTGATAAATTCCCTGGAAGAAGCACTTCCTTTTTCTGGGACGGGCACCCTCTGGCACCCGTGCAGGGTTCTGGAACCTCTTTGGACGGTTTCTAGACAGAGAACGGAGGACTTAGGTGATCTATCAGTTCGATGGTTAACAAACTGTCACTCAGGCTAGGGCACCCTGTAAAGGCATGCCTATTGTCTGTAGTGGAGTCTATTTGTTGAGTGGAGATTCTCTCTGAGAAGAACCCCGGACATGCTAGATTAGTGTTGTGTTTTCTTCCTTCAGAATAGCTGGAGTGCAGGCTGTCACCCTCCACACTGAAGGTTTGGCGTGCTGCCATCCCCGCTCTCTGTGGGGGGGGGTGGATGGTAGCGCGCTGGGAAGGCATAACCTCATCAACCGGTTCCTCAGAGGCGCGACATGGTTAATTCCATCCCTGCCCCCCTCTCTTGCCCTCTTGGAATCTCTCTAGCCCCAGGGGTTATGGTGAGGTCCGTTGAGCCACTCGATTTAGTATCTATAAGTTTTCTGTCTATGAAGGCAGCTCTGCTGGTCGCGTTGATATCAATCAGGAGATTTAGGATTCCGGTGGCATTTTCGGTCAGCAAATCGTGCCAGGAATTTGGACCGGCCTACTCTCGCGTTTACCTGAGATCGTGGTTCAGCTGTGTGCCAAGGTTCCTACTGCCTTTTTAATATCTGGTAGTGAACCTGCAAGCGTTGTCTGCGGAGGAGGCAGACCCAGCCCTTTTATTGCTATGTCCGCTTACTGCGCTTAATGTGACACGTAGAGTATACGTCTCTAAGCAGCTCTTTTCTGTTAGGATCGGCAGAAGGGAAGTGCCGTATCAAAGCAGAGGTTGGTCCACTTGATAGTTTATGCCATCGCCCTCACTTCGTGTGCCAGGGCGAGCCGTGTCCCTCGAGAGAGAGAGAACACTTAAAAGAGCGGTGCTTCCTTTTCGGCGTGAGTACATGGTTCCTCTTAACAGATTATGTAGAGCTGCGGGCTGGGCAGGACCTAACAGCCGGTTTCCTCTCGATTACTGGGTAACCCTGGTCAATCGGGAGGAAATTAAGTTCGGTGTCAAAAACGCTTGCTGCGCCATGCTCCCTAACCCGGAGATACATGCGCCTTTTCTATTCTGCTAGTAAGTTCCCCGTTTGGCAAACCCTAGAGAACTCCTCTGAGGCCCCCAGCACCCGACTCGGAGCGGAGGAGCCGGGTGCCTGGCTCAGTGTGATGTCTGGTATGCCCATTTTGGTCTACCCACATGCTGAGGTTGGGCGCTAACCAGCTTATCGTATATGTAGCACTCCCCCTCCATAGGGCTAGTCCATATATTCTTATTGCCATCAAGTCTCCCCTCTTGGGTAGCAGGTGGCCTGCGCGGCATCCTCCCCCTTCGGGGACTGGCACGCTTTCCCAACGTACTGTCGTATTTCTAAAATCCCTAGTCTATATTAGCTAAGTAAAAGCACATTTACAACCCCCGATCTAAATTTTCTAATTATTCCCATGTAATGGTAATTAAAGGGCCAAGGGGACGTTGGAAGGTTGCGATCTTGCTGATGCTTGTGCGATCATGCTATGCTTGGCAAACTTCACATCAGGAGCTGGACGGGCTTAGATGCTGTGGCGTTTTCCATACACTCTCCCATATATCTGTTATCAGACACACGTAGTGCACATGAAGGGGAACGTCCTGGTTATGTACGTAACCCATGTTCCCCGAATAGGGAACAGAGACGTGTGTCTCCACTGCCACAGCAGCTGAGTCTCCAGCTGTTAGCTGAGTGATCGGCTCCTCAGCAGGCAAAAATTCTAGTGCTCGCATCTCAGCCATCAGCTGATATATTCTGTTAATGACTAATCGCTGACAGCTGTGGAGCTGAGTTCCGCCAATTCATTTGGCATTCATTGGCCTGTTTTTGTACTCTTCAGAGTGATTGGTCGTCTGGCGAACTCCCATATGTCTGTTATCAGACACACATCTCCGACCCCTATTCAGGGAACGTGGGTTATGCACGTAACCAGGATGTTCACTGTAAAAAAAAAAAATTAATTACAATACATTTTTGTTACTATAATTTTAAACAGTTAATCAGGTTTCAAATAATTATTTGTTGTTATACAAAGTTTAATTTAATATGTTCAGTCAGTTTGACTTATGTAAGTTGAGATGGCTAGAAAAGTTCATTTGATTCAAGTAAAAATTTTAGGCTGCAATCATTTTTACAGTGTATTGCATAAATATGTGATTTGGGATGTGGCTTATCTAATAAGCCGGATGCAGGATCTGCATCTCTCTCCATCTTTAAATTGTCAATATTGCTGCCCTTAAAATACAGCTAAAACACTAATTTGATCTTGAAATATTGTCAATATAATATAAATTTTCTTGCTTATTGGAATTATGCTACATTAGGCATTATATACACATTATAACAACTAAAATTTAGTATGTGTGTGTACTGGTTTTGGTGGTTTACAGGGACATTTTTTTTTGTATAATGACATGGGTATGACGTAGTTGTACTCTATTACAGTGGCTTACGAGAACATGCCTGATGTCCTTGTAATTCAAAATGCTTAAAAAAATCATACTTAAAGGTATCTTTGACATTCAAATTTTGCCACAGATTTTCTGTGAGGTTTGGGTTTACAGGTAGGGCCATACAATAAGCACTGTTTCCAGTATAAAATACATTACGCATATGGAGAGTCCCTCTAAATCACTAATACCAACATATCTGTGTGTGCGTGTGCGTGTGCGTGTGTGTGTGTGTGTGTGTGTGTGCGTGGCTTTCAGATCTTAAGTAATTGTGATAGTTGATGAATTACTTTATGGAAATATGAAATCTTCTGGTAAAAAACTGGACTCATTGGATTCATTCCTTCTCTCAAAGATGCACCCATCTGCCAAAGTAAACCCTCCGCGAGCCCAGGCCTTCAGCTCTGTTGTTTGAGGCCCTGCTGTTTTCGGAACTTTCTCCGAAAAAAATTCAGTGTGGTTTAATGGCATATAATAGAGTATTTCTAATTTGTCACAAGTCCTGGGAAATGGTACAGCATATAATTATAATATTTCACAAACTGTTCATGTTGGATTTATTATTTGCAGCTATTTCCTGTATAGCAGCTTTTGGATTGTCATCAAAAATTTACTGAGGGTGTTTCCAGAGACCCTCATATATGAATATATCTGAAGAACATTTATTTGAAAAAAAAAAATAATTCTGTCATCATTTACTTACCCTTGACTTGTTCCAAACCATATTAAGTATTTTTCTCTCTGTTGAACACAAAATAAGATATTTTGAGGAATGTTGGAAATCTGTAATCATCATTTTCCTACTATGGATGTCAATGGTTAAATTCAGTTACAAATGATTGAACTAAATTATCTATCAAAATAATGGCAAAGTTAGGAAAATGTTTTATGCAATGCACAAATACATGTAACTACACAGGCTGCTGTGTCACGTGATGGTATAGGAGACGGGACAAAGATAGGATCCAAGTGCAATTTAATGGTGGAAAATCGTGCATATAACAGAAAAATAACAGGACATCCAGGAAATCAACGTATCAAAATAACAATAAATAAAACAACAAACTATGACCGGGTACTGTGACATAACATAAGCAAAACATACCATACAATACCAACTA
>CAIGQV010018081.1:3044791-3061759 GCA_903798115.1 Danio jaintianensis | reverse complement strand
TACCAACTAAACAAGACAACTGAAAATAACAACAAATAACTGAGCAATGACAAAACGGGTGCGGGGTGTATAAATAGTCCAAACAATGATTTGTGATCGGATGCAGCTGCATGTGTGATGAGTGGAAGTGAAAACCGGTGTATGTGTGGGGGAATGAAGGGAATTGTAGTTTGTGATGATTTGTAGTTCACCAGCGATCTCTGAAGTCCTTGATCGCTGGTGAACATGACAGCTGTAATTTGCAATTATGTTAATCAAATATCGGTAACACTATGCAATAACAGTACATGAATAATGATGTATTAATATGTAAACTAAGCATTACTTTATTATGGACTAATGATGAGTTAATCCGTGCGCTAATCATGAACTAACTTTAACTACAACATGGGTCACATGAGTTCATGTGTGAATAACGGCTACCTTAATTACTTGTTAGTACATGTTGTTAATTAATGTATATAGTGCCACATTAGTTCATGCTTAATTCAACCATCAGGAACTCATGATATGTTAATGTATAATTATATCATGACTTTACTTTGAGGAGCACGTCATCATTAACCAATTCTTAACTACTCATGAACTCCTTGCAAGTCCGTCTAGTGCGTTTACATCAACATGAACAGTTTAAACACAGGAGTTCATGAGTAGTTAAGGATGAGTTAATGATAATGTGCCCCTCCAAGTAAAGTCACGACATAATTATACATTAACAGCTCATGAGTTCATGTTGGTTGCATTTAGCTTAAACTTAAATGTTACTATTTTAAATGTTTTATACCAAAATGCATACTCACATTTCTATCTGGAAACATCACAAAAGTGTAGACAAAGAAAAGCCAGAGCATGTGTTGTTGCTTTTGGCACGTTTGACTCTAAATCTGTACCCCTATCCCATACAGTTATATCTCTACAACCCTTTCCTACCCCATAAGCTGAGGATGAGGAAGTCTGTCCACCACAAAAAGCCTGCTGCAAAATTGTACGTTAATCAGATTCAGAAGCAAATCACAAAAACCACAAGATCAAAGCAAATCCAGCTTTATAGAATCTCCATGCAAGGGACTAGATAAAATAGTAATATTCTACAGTGTCAGGAATGTGGATTCCACCTGGCCCAAAACTCTTTTCAAAGGACTGGTTTCAGCAGGGTTCGTCTGATAATTCAGTGTCCTAAAATAAACCGATGACCTCAATCAGCAGCAACATGACAATTAAATTAGCACTTAATTAATAAAAAGAATATATAATAATAATAATAATAATAATAATAATAATGAAATAAAAAACGTGTGTATAGAATTTAAATGTGAACACTTATGTGTCTAACTAGACCAACATATGTTTTTATGTGTATTAAAAGCAGTAGTGTAAAGAGTACTAAAAAAATAATGCTCAAGTAAAAGTACCATTACTTGGCCAAAAATGTAGTGCAAGTAGGGTAAAAGTATCGGTTGTAAATTTTACTCAAAGTATGAGTAAAAAGTAGCCCTTTTAATACTACTCAAGAGTAGTATTACGGTGTGTGTGTGTGAAAACCTCCTGGTTACCTACGTAACCCACTTTCCCCGAATAGGGAACGGAGAAATGTGTCTGATAACAGACATATGGAAGTACGCCAGACGACCAATCACTCTGAAGAGTAAGAAAACGGACTAATGAATACCAAATGAATTGGCAGAGCTCAGCTCCACAGCTTTCAGCGATTAGTTATTAACAGAATATATCAGCTGATGGCTGAGAAGCGAGCATTAGAATTTTGCCTGCTGAAGAGCCGATCACTCAGCTAACAGCTGGAGACTCAGCTGCTGTGGCAGTGGAGACACACATCTCCGTTCCCTATTCAGGGAACGTAGGTTACGTACGTAACCAGGACGTTCCCCTTCATGGATAACATTCCCTTAGCTTGTACATATGGGAGTGTGTATGGAAAACGCAAGAGCAGCGAATTCGTCAGGGAAACTTGAACAGAGTCCAGAAACTCGGGTGCGGTTGGGCCAAGGAGGCGCAACGAGCGAGACCCGCTCCTCGTCTCCCCGACCTTGCACAGAGTCTGTGCGAGCAGGCTCACTGGGGAAAAAACACATATTGCGTAAACCCGGGGCCAACTGAGAGCCAGATTCATGCAGAGCAATGAAAGCATCTAGCAAAGGGCCGCTCAGTAGAAGCAACAGGATGACCTGGGCTTTTCTGAAGCTTGCCCATAACAGCTGGACCATGCCGGGATGGAGTCTCCATTCTCCTGGAAACGTAACTGTCGTGAGAGCGTGTAAGCTGGCATGGTATGGCTCGTCCGAGATTTGAACAGCACGCAGCTGCATGACTCCGGTGGAGCAGATGGCGAGCAAGCTGGAAACGGTTGATGTACGCTATTGCAGCTGTGCTGACCGTCCTAACCAACACGTGTTTCCCCTCCCGTACCAGTAGGGACCGGCGGAGAGCGAGAAACACTGCCACCAGCTCCAAGCAATTGAAATGCCAACGCAACTGAAGTCTGGTTTACGAATTTGCAGTTGTATGGTAGATACACACAGCTCACCAGCCCATACTGGAAACATCTGTCAGAATGACAGCATGACTGGACACTTGTTCTAAGGGCACCCAGGCCCGTAGAAGGCAAGGTCCATCCAGGGACTGAAGGTGCGGCAACACAGCATGGTGATGGACACCCAGTGCGTCTCTGCACGTCATGCCCATCTGAGGACACGATCGTGGAGCCAGCGCTGAAGTGGTCTCATATGAACAATTTGAGCGATGTGATAGCGGCTACAAATGTTATATGCCCAAGGAGCCTTCCAAAACTTCAGTAAGACCACTGTAACTGCCGAATTGATCAGACAGGGCAGCACTAGCCCGGTGTCCCTGCACTGTGATAGAGACCGAGTCCAGCTCCAACCTGAGATAAGAGAAGCTCTGCCCGGGGGAGAGTTTGCTCTTACGCGGTTGACCCGAAACCCCAACAGGCCAAGGTGCCGGAACACCAGGTCCCTGTGCATAATCGACTAGTTCAAAGACTGAAAAAAATAAACCAGTCAATGAATAATCAAAAAATGCCGCTTCTCGTGCGCTAAAGAGGCACTGGGCATCCTCCACGCATGGAAACAGGGAGAGTCCGAAGGGGAGGACCGTTTACTGCCATGCTCGGGCCCCGTCGCCCGAGGAAGAGCTGAAAGGAGGTGCGAGAGAAAGGAGCTAGTCCTCTAGTGCCCTCAAAAGTCTGGGACGAAGTGCACCAAATCTGAGAGCTGGAAGCCAGCGCTTCCCATGCTGGCAGCAATTGGGCTTCAACACCCACAGGGAGAAAAAGCCGCTCTTTTGGATTGCTACATTCATTTGCGGGGGGGGAGCCCTGGCCCTCCACCAGGGAAGGAACGGTTCCCCTCCTCTCCAAGCGGCTTCGCTTTGTGGTCCGAATGCCAGACTTAACGGCGACCTGTGACGGGAACGACAACATCAGCTCGGTGCGTTCATAAGCCAGTGGAACGGGCTGTGACAGTGGAGCTGATTTCTCACCACGAGGACTCCTGGGTAAAGTCCCCGGCAGTGTCGCAGAGTAGGCCTGCCTGGAATATGGGCACGCAAAGAAAGCATACTTTGTCAGCGTGGCGCATATCTGCTAGGATAAGCCAAGGGTGGCATTTCCAGACCACTGTGTGGCCATCGTCCTCCCCAGGCCACGGGTGGCCAACTTGAAGGTCATGAAAGCATAGTCGACCACCGTGCGGTGCTTACGCATAAGCCTGGGGAAGAACCGCCCTTGTGCAGCACAGCCAGGTGGTGCCGTGGTGCAGGGCAGAAGCAGCATGGCCCGCAGTAGTGTGGGCTTTGGCCGTGAGAGACACCGATAACCCACCCGCCTTGGACAGGGGTCTCAGCTTACCCCTCCAGGTGGCCGCGCCCCCCACCTGAGGAATAGCTTCAAACCCACTGGCCGCCTCGCCATCAAGGGACGTGAAGGCAGAAGCGAACGAGGACCGGGAGGAGAAAAACACCCTCTATGACTCCATGTGCTCGCTGTGCGCCCCTGGGAAGAAGGAGACGGTAGGTGGAAGATTCATCAACCCGCACATCACACCCTCTAGTCAGTCTGGCAGTGAGGCTGGGGCACAAGCCATCTCCAGCCACACTGCCGAAGAAGCCCAGGAAGTGCAGCCATCATGTCTGACTCAAGAACCGTGACCACGCATTGCACTCCGTAGGATGTTAGCGAGCCCGGTCTGTCATCTGAGCATGATAGCTCGCCCTCCAATGTTGCAATGGGCGTCTGATCTCCAGTGTCATCAAGCGGAGGCGCAGGCATCCCGGAGGATGAACCGACACAACCACTCAAAGCTTGGATGGGGCGCGCTGTGGAGGAGTAGGTGATCCGCGGGCCAAGAGGCGACGGATAAACACCCACTGTGAACCGCAGTGAGAGAAAGAGCTGTCCGCGAACACCGCATCGACATGCTGGACCCCCAGACCTGTGATGCGGTACCCGTGCCCATCATCCGGAGATAGGAACCACCACATCCAGAAACGCACAGTCAAAACAGCATCTTGAAAAAGATGCGTTGCTTGACCGTTTTGCTCCCTTAGGGAATCTGCTCTTTTAATGGAAACTGCTCTTTTATGCACACCAGCGAAACGCCCAGGGGACAGGAAAGCCCAGATCGACCGCCGCTGTCGCGTCTTCTCCCGCACTGGTGAGTGAAACTGCTTTCAGTGAAGTCAGGTTGGCAGACAGGATTCTTCAGACTCGTGAGAGGCTCCTGAAGCGAAATTCTAATGCTTGCTTCTCAGCCGTCAGCTGATATACTCTGTAATGACTAATCGCTGACAGCTGTGGAGCTGAGCTCTGCCAATTTATTTGGCATTCATTGGCTCGTTTTCTTACTCTTCAGAGTGATTGGTCATCTGGCGTACTCCCAAATGTCTGTTATCAGAAACACGTCGGAGTTCCGTAAGGGGAACGTAACATTCTGTAGGGAATTAAGTGATTGTTTGAGGCTATTTGGTGATTTCAGCCCTCATAAGGTGCCATCTTCATCTTCATCATCATCTAAACAGTCTCTTAGTTGGTGCGTGTAATGATTGCAACATATTCTGATAATGTAGTCCTACATACGTACATTTTTGGAGATCTCGAATTATGAAGCCAGAGGTATGTATGGCTGCATTTCATCTTTAAAACGAACGCTACGGGGTGGTATGATGCTGTTCCTTTTCACACTTACCAGCTGACCGCTTAGCTCCGTATGGATGTCTTTTCAGCTGTTACCGGATTGTCCAGTGGCTCGCCGCGTACGTTGGCGGACTTGTGACATGGAGTGGAGTTGACTGTGACAACGGGGTTTGAGTCAGCGAAGAACAGTTCCAGAAAGCAGGTAAGCCAAAAAATAAATAACTAAAATAAAATAAAAATCAATAAATAAATAAAAAAGCCAAAAAATAAAATAAACAAGTAAATAACAGGGTGAGTGACAAAATCTGAAAATGTGGTAAAAATCAGGTTGCCGTGAGGGCTTTCTTTTTCTGGATTGCTGTTGAAAACACTATTGTTTGGGTTTAGGGAAGGAGGAGGGTGGGTTTATCGATCAGTCAGTCAACAGTGGCCTCTGGTCGATTTACGCGGAAAGAGCAGGCGCAAAAGGCACTCACGAGAGAAATTTGAGATCTGAAAAAGCGTACACAGTGGCCTCTGGTGGATTCGCTGAAACAAAAACTGCAAAAAAGTAGCTCCTGGGACGTATTTGGCGCTCTCCAGAAATGTATACAGGGGTATGTTTTCAGAATGAGCCTGAGATTTTGCATCTTGTTGGACACTTTTATTGCTTCACACTGTACAAGATACAATTCTTAACCCATACAATTCTTAACCCAAGTGGTGCAGGTGCCTTGTGTCCCTGTGAATTGTGATGTTTTCTCTATAAATGCTTGTTATTGTTATTGTTTATTTCAGAGCGCTCACCAGTCGGTACGGAGTATTTCATGCCAACATTGGTAAGTATTGAACTCTTTATAAACCTATATCACTGTTCGCAGTTGTTGAGGCTTGATGATAATCTGCTAGGTACGTTCGCGTGCTGGTGCAGACCTTCTAAATTGTGTGAACTAGATTATTAAACCACTGTTCGCAGTTAGTGTTTAAATCTGATTAACAGCATTATAGGAGCATATGCTCGATAGAGCAGAGTGCTCTATTACATTAAGAGAGCCTGTCATAAATCTTCCACAGGCCCCAGACAAAAAGGTAAAGAACCCCCAGAGAGTGCAACAACCTGCCTGGCATAGATACACAAATAGCGACCTGGCCATGGGCCAGGGAGGCTCACAATATGCAGGCCGGGAAAGCGGTCCTGCATAGGAATCAAAGGCCAGCCGCCGGCTGCTTTTCCCAACTGTAGTAAAGTTCGTTGTTGTGGGAAGATGAAGACAGGGTCTGCGATTCAGGTAAGTAATTAATTTTATTTTTATAATTGTTCAGACACAACACGTGTAGAGTGTGTGTGTGTGTGCTCTCTCCTCTCTCCCGGCTGCTCCTTCTCTCCTCCTTAAGAAGGGTGTCTCTCCGGTCCAATCACTAGAAAAACAGGTGTTATTTATTATTTC
This sequence comes from Danio jaintianensis, assembly GCA_903798115.1. NCBI lineage: Eukaryota > Metazoa > Chordata > Actinopteri > Cypriniformes > Danionidae > Danio > Danio jaintianensis. The sequence goes on along the minus strand of CAIGQV010018081.1, from coordinate 3,055,165 downwards.
TGATTGGCCCGCTGACTAGCCGCCGGGCTCTGAGCATGCTCTCCCCCCTCATTGGGTGTTCGATCATGCCCACCTCTCCACACCAACCCTTAAGAACCAGCTGGGAAACGGTAGTTGTGGACCCATTACCGGCCCATTCTAGATCTCAGAGGCCTCAACAGATATCTAAAAATTCTCCCCTTTAAAATTATTCATAAAAATAGTGATGCAGTCCTTAATGTCAGGAGAGTGTTTCACGTCTCTGGATTTGAAGGATGCCTATTTCAACATCCCAATTTGCCCCGAGCACAGACCCCTCCTTTGTTTTTGCTTTTCAGGGTCAGGCCTTTCAGTTCAGGGTGCTACCATTTGGCTTGTCTTTAGCACCAAGAATCTTTACACGGATGATTGCGGCTGTTCTAGCCCCCTTCAATTACAAGGAATCAAGATTCAGCTCCAGCTGTCTTCACTGAGGGCAACCCATATCCAGGGTGCAGCAAACAGAGTGGCCGATATGCTGTCCAGGACCGGGCCTCTCTCAGGGGAATGGCGGCTACACACAGAGGTAGTAGCCAAAATTTGGGCCCGGTTTGGGACTCCTCAGTTGGATCTTTTTGCATCCAGAGAGACAACTGATTGCCCGAAATGGTATCCCCAAACAGTTCAGGATGGCAGCTTAGGCCTGGATGCTCTGTCGCAAAAGTGGCCGACATACTTGTTGTACGCTTTCCGCCCAATTCCTGTGATTCCTCAAGTCCTTCGGAGAATCAGGGAAGGTCACTACGAGATCTTGCTAATTGCTCCACAGTGGCCAGGGAAACCATGGTTTTCAGAATTGGTTCAGATGATCTTGGGTCATCCGCGGCAACTACCATTACGATCCAAATTTTACAGAATTTATGTCACTAGTGCAACACCAAGTTCCTCGCGACCCTGTTGACATAAATCATCCTATTTAGGCCATTAGTGACGGTCTGACTGAGGTCGAAACAGATCTTGCGTTACTGTCTCTGTGAGACCGAGGGATGAACATCACTAATTCTTGTTGCTCGGAAGTCTGGGGCGTTCAAGGTAAGAGGAAGAGCCGGAAGTAAAGCCTGCTTTTATTCTTGCAGGAGTTTCGCCTCCAGGGTCATGTGGCATGACTTTGTTTGCATGCGATCTCGAGGGAAGGCGGAACGAAGGTTATCATCTTATTGAGGCCGTTAGTGACGACCATCCCTCGGTCTCACAGATCCATAGTTACGCCAGTAACCCAAGTTTTGTGAATCCACCAGAGGCCGCTGTGTACTCTTTTTGAGATCTCAAATGTCTCTTGTGAGTGTCTTTCGTGCCTGCTGTTCTTGCGTAAATCCACCAGAGGCCGCTGTCGACTGACTGACTGACTTACTGAATGACTGACTGACTGACTGACCGATGGACTGACCCAGCCCTCCCCTTTCCCTAAACCCAACCGATAGTGTTTTCAAAAGAAAAGTAGAAAAAGAAAAGCCGTTACAGCAACCTGATTTTTTACCACGTTTTCAGATTTTACCACATTCTCACCCTGTTATTTACTAGTTTCTTTTATTTTTTGGCTTTTGTTTTTGTCTTACCTGCTTTCTGGATCCGTTCTTCACCGGACTCGAATCTTGTCATCGCAGTCAACTCCGCTCTGCGTCTCAAATTCTCTAACGTACGCAGCAAGCTACTGGACAAACTGGTAACAGCGGAAAAGCCGTCCACACAGAGGTAAGTGGTCAGCTGGTAAGCACGAAAAGGAATGGCGTCATACCGCCCCGTAGTGTTCATTTTAAAGATGAAATGCAGCTATACGTAGCTCAGGCTACATAATTCGTGATCTCCAGAAATGTATATAAGGCTACATTTTCAGAATGAGCCTATGTTGAGTAAATTATTATTATTTGTTTTATTCGAAAAGACATCCAAATAAATTGTGATGGCAACACATTTGTCAAACAAATTCCTCGTTTCACAACATAAAAAGTGTCTGCCTCCTCAGATTGTGCAGTCATATTAGTCTAGAAATAACTTGACTACCTAGTGGACTGATCTCAATGCAAACCATTCCAAATGTTATAAGTTGTTCTGACATTCTAAAAAAAATTCTCACAAGATTGTGTTCACAAAGATTAAGCATCTGAGTGCTAGATAACACAGCAGCATTGGTTAGTGTGTATCATTTCTGTGATCAATGTATAGAAAAAGAGAAACGGTGTCAACAGAGAATACACACATTCATATTATTGCTAATTTGATGATTATTTGTTTATTTGAATGCATGCTATGACATACTTTATTCTCAAATATTCAAGTGACAATTCTAACTGACAACTCTCACATAACTAGTGCAGTTTTTACAGCTCTCTGGCTATGATTAGGTGCTTCTTTTCACCTCAGAATACAATGAGTCTCACTCCCCTCACATCCACTGAATGGACTGTTAAATACAGTGACAATAATGTGATAGATTGTAAGCTTGGGAAGATATTTTGCAATGGAAGACTATTTACAATGGACTGGTTAATAGAAACATCCCTTAATAGCCATCAATTTCTCATTCCAGTGTAATATATGGCACCCAAAACTCTTGGAATGTGGGTATAGCTCTTCATATTTGGTTCAACACTCAGATCACCCAGTTTTAATGGGCCCTTTACTGACCATAAATATGAAGCGAAGTCCTGAGATCAGACTACATAAGCCTTTTGAGCTCCGAAGCAGCTTCTCAGGCCGCAAGTTGACAACTCAAATGTTGAATGACCATGAACGCTTCCAGAATTCACAGTGCCAGAGAGCGACGGGTAAGAATGTTATTCTCATTTATCAACACTTAATGCCAAAATTGTTGGGGAGGCTGAAGGAGATGTAGGGAGAGTTTTAGTGGTGCTCATCTACAACCCCAAATCTGAAAAAGTTGGACTATGGAAAATGCAAATAAAAAATAAAGTAGTGATTTCCAAATTTACTTTGATTTGTTTTTCATTACAGACAATACAACAAATAAAACATTATTTAATGTGTTCCTTGTGATTTTTGAATAAACACGTATTCCAATTTTGGTTCTTGCAACACATTTAAATAAAAATTGGAACAGTAAAGCATTTACCAATTTGTAATGTTGCCATTCCTTTTTACAACACTTAAAATATGTTTAGGGACTGAAGACACTAAGTGTTTCTGGTGTAATTTTGTCCCATTCTTCCTGCAAACAAGTCTTAAGGTGGGCAACAGTATGGGTTTTTATTGTTACATTTTGAGCTTAAAAATGCGCCACACATTCTCTATTGGAGACATATCGGGACTGCAGACAGGCCAGTGTAGTACCTGTATCCTCTTCCTCCGCAGCCAGGACTTTGTAATGTGTGCAGAATGTGGTTTTGCATTGTGTTGTTGAAATATGCATGGGTGTCCCTAGAAAAGAAAACAGCATATTGTGCTCCAAAATCTCTATGTACTTTTCAGCATTAATGGTGCCATTACAGAAGTGCAAGTTACCTTTGCCAAGGGCACTGACACAACCCCATACCATGACAGACCCTGGCTTTTGGACTTTTGGAAACAGTCTGGATAATGTTTTTAATCCATTTCTCCAAAAACAAATACCTGAAATACTGATTCATGAATTTGTGTAACTACATTTTGTGGTACTTGACAAAGGTTTGCCAATGTAGTCCTGAGCCCATGTGTTGATATCACTTATAGATGAATGACGATTCTTGATGCAGTGCCACCTGAGGGATCAGAGATCAAGATTGTTCAGCTTAGGCTTGCGCTCTTGTCCTTTAGGATGCTTTCACACTTGGTTCAACTGCCTGGACCGAACCCAAGTTCGATTGTCCCCCCTTTCCACCTTCTCAGCTGGTTTGTGTTCACATTGTCTTTTTTCCTTCTGAACCCCGGTACGCTTGCGTCATCAAGCTGCTGTTTTGTGTACGGCTGTTGCTAGGTGACGGCCACGAAAGCAAAGCGCCACAATGGAGACGCCCGCATATCATGGTCATTCTGCTTTTACTGAATCTTTTGGTTTTGTTACCAAAGCCATAATACAGAGAGCCACTTGCATCTATCTGCCACAAAAAAAAAAAAAAACATTCAGAACATCACACGACATCTGCAGAAGCTGTTTTTGGTGGAGACAAGCAGACATTATCACTGTTTGCACTGGGTCAGTCCCGCTTGTCGCCAAGGTACGTGATACACAGACATACACACATGAATGAACGTTATGAAAACTAAAGTTTGTTGTACAGTTGGTGGTTCATTTCCGGTATTTGGTAAGATTGCATTCATATTAGAAGTGAACCGTACCAGAGTTCGCACGAATCGTACCCCAGACCACCTCTTTCAAGCGGACTCGGGTACGATTCACGGGTGCGTACCAAAGTTCAGAAGACACGTTCACACTAGCTAAACTTACCGTACTCTGACGTCAAACAAACCCGGGTGCGGACCAAAAGTGCTAGTGTGAAAGCACCCTGACATACTGAAATTCCTCCAGATTCCTTGAATCTTTTAACAATGTTATGCACTGTTGAAGGTGAAATATCCAAATGTCTTCCTATCTTCCTTTGAAGAACATTGTTTTTTAAACATTTCAATAATTTTCTCATGTATTTGTTGGCAAACTGGTGATGTTTTGCCCATCTTTGCTCCTAAAGGACTAGATCTTTCTTAGATGCTGCTTTTGTACCAAATCATAATTACAATCACCTGTTGACATCACCTGTTTCAAATCACATCTTAAAAAAAAAAAAAAACTCATCTGTGGGATATATGGCTGGGAGATGAAGCATAGTCTATGCAGAATATGCTGTCAAATGCAAGACAATGATTGAAAAAGTATGTCTGTCTGAGTTATTAAATGAAATATAAACCCATAAATGACCATATATAAAATGCACAATCGGGTATCTACATAATCAACTTGTGAAACAGCTAAAAAAAACAAAAAACATAGTGTACACTGAATGAAAGTGTATATGTTTTAGCAAGTAAAACACATTTAACTATCCTTGTAGGTTTGGTACACAGTTATACAACCCCAAATCAGAAAAAGTTAGAACAGGAAAGCATTTACCACTTTGTAATGTTCTCACGTATTTGTTGGCAAAGTGGTGATTCTCAGCCCATCTTTGCTCCTAAAAGACTAGATCTTTCTTAGATGCTGCTTTTGTACAAAATATTATTACAATCACCTGTTGACATCACCTGTTTCCAATCACATCATTATTTAACCAATTTACTTGATTACTAGGCCTAAAGTACGCTAGGCCTAGTACACAAGACTAGGCCTAGTACACAAGATGGCGCCGACGAAGATGGCCGCCTCCATGTTGAGCTCTGCTGTTGTTTTTTTGTTTTTGTTAGTTTGTCCCGTCTTGAGTCACATTCCTACAATTAGTTTCACCAGAGACGAATTGTTGGACATCCGGACACATACACCACCAAATGTTTTTCCAGACTTGGATTTATGTGATGTTTTGTTGGACATTGTAGTCGGCGGAGCCGCGGTGCTGCTCAAACGCTGTCGGGCGCGCAGACGAGGGAAGCGAGCAGGCGCGCTTGTGAAACTCAGACAGCGCGGGTTTCGAACTGCGTTGCCTAGCATCCATCTGGCGAATCTCTGCTCTCTACCCAACAAAATAGACTAACTCATTCTGCTCTCTCAGACAAACAGGGATTTTTTGCATTCTGCTGCTCTGTGTTTCACGGAAACCTGGCTGAACGACGCCATACCGGACAACGCGCTTCATCTACCGGGCTATCAGCTGTTCAGAGCGGATCGCGACAGAGAATCAACGCGGAAATCGCGGGGTGGTGGGACATGCTTTTACATCAATGAAAGGTGGTGTACAGATGTAACAGTTTTAAAGAAGATGTGCTGTCCCAACCTAGAAGCACTGTTTATTAACTGTAAGCCTTTCTACTCGCCGCGTGAGTTCTGCTCATTCATTCTCGTCAGTGTTTACATTCCTCCGCACGCGCACGCGTGCCTGGCGATACAGAAACTAGCCGATCAGATCACGGCAATCGAGCAACAACACCCGGACTCTGTTTTAATAATTCTCGGGGATTTTAACAAAGCAAAACTATCCCGCGAACTACCAAAATATAGACAGCATGTTACATGTCCCACAAGAGACAGTAACATATTGGATCACTGCTATACCACAATAAAGGATGCATACCGCTCTGTCCAACGAGCAGCTTTGGGGCACTCTGACCATTGTTTGATTCATCTCATACCAACCTACAGGCAGAAACTGAAAACAGCCAAACCTGTATTAAGATCTGTGAAAAGATGGACTACCGAAACAGAGCGGGATCTACAAGCCTGTTTCGACCTCACTGACTGGAGTGTTTTTGAAGCTGCTGCAAACGATCTAGATGAGCTTACAGAAACTGTAACATCTTATATCAGTTTCTGTGAAGACATGTGCATTCCTACCAGGACTCAACTCATATACAACAATGACAAACCATGGTTCACTGTAAAACTCAGACAGCTGCGTCAGGCCAAGGAGGTTGCTTACAGGAATGGGGAGAGGGCCTTGTATAAACAGGCCAAATACACACTGGAAAAGGAGATCAGAGTGGCAAAAAGGAACTATTCTGAGAAACTAAGGAGTCAGTTCTCTTCCAGCGACTCAGCATCCGTGTGGAAAAGTTTGAAAAACATCACAAACTACAAGAAACCATCCCCCTGCACTGTAGACAACGAACGACTTGCAAACGACCTGAATGAGTTTTACTGCAGGTTTGAGAAAACACCCCACACCCACTCTGAACTGCTCTTCACACCACCATCAACACCTCCACCACACCCCGTCTCCCCCACACTTCAGTTCAGCGAAGATGATGTGCGCCAGGTCTTCCAAAAACAGAAGAGGAAAAAAGCACCAGGCCCAGATTTTGTAACACCAGCCTGTCTAAAATCCTGTGCTGACCAACTGGCCCCCATCTTCACCCTGATTTTCAACAGATCACTGGAGCTGTGTGAAGTGCCCTCCTGCTTCAAACGCTCCACCATCATCCCCATCCCAAAGAAACCCAAACTTACAGGACTTAATGACTACAGACCGGTGGCGCTAACATCTGTGGTCATGAAGTCTTTTGAAAAACTGGTGCTGGCCCACCTGAAGGACATCACTGAACCCTCACTGGACTCTCTTCAGTTTGCCTACAGAGCAAACAGGTCTGTGGATGATGCAGTCAATATGGGAGTGCATTATGTTCTGCAACACCTAGACAGACCAGGGACCTATGTGAGGATCTTGTTTGTTGACTTCAGCTCGGCTTTCAACACTATCATCCCAAAACTTCTCCTGCCCAAATTAACTCAGCTCTCCGTGCCCAACTCTGTCTGTCAGTGGATCAACAGCTTCCTAACGGACAGGCAGCAGCTGGTGAAGCTGGAAAAATTCTCATCCAGTACCAGCACAATCAGCACTGGCGCCCCCCCAGGGGTGTGTCCTTTCCCCTCTGCTCTTCTCACTGTACACAAATGACTGCACCTCAAAGGACGCCTCTGTCAAAATCTTGAAGTTTGCAGACGACACCACACTTATCGGCCTCATTCAGGACGGTGACGAGTCTGCTTACAGACAGCAGGTTAAGGAGCTGGCTGTCTGGTGCAGTCACAACAACCTGGAGCTGAACACGCTCAAAACAGTGGAGATGATAGTGGACTTCAGGAGAAACCCCCCTGCTCTCCCCCCACTGAGCATCATGGACAGCATTGTGGCAGCAGTGGAGTCATTCAGGTTCCTGGGCACCACCATCTATCAGGATCTGAAGTGGGACACTCACATTGACTCCATTGTCAAAAAAGCTCAACAGAGGTTGTACTTCCTTCGTCAGCTAAGGAAGTTCAACCTTCCAAAGGAGCTGCTGAAACAGTTCTACACGTCCATCATTGAATCAGTCCTCTGCACTTCAATAACTGTCTGGTTTAGCTCAGCTACCAAATCCGACCTCCGAAGACTACGTCGAATAGTTCGGACTGCTGAGCGAATCACTGGTACAATCCTCCCTACTCTCCAAGAACTGTACTTATCCAGAGCAAGCAGAAGGGCTGCCAAAATCACTCTGGACCCCTCACACCCAGCACACTGCCTCTTTGAACTTTTACCTTCTGGTCGACGCTACAGAGCACTGTGCACCAGAACAGCCCGACACAGAAACAGTTTCTTCCCTCAGGCAATCCATCTCATGAACACTTGATGATAGTAATTATGGAACAAACATCACTACTTGCTATACACTTTTTATACACAAACACTTATTTAACAACATATTTTACATGCTAATTTGCACATAACAGCTGCTGTTGTATATAGTAATATTCCTGTACATACACTTGTCAATTTGTATATTTGCATTCACTACAACTTTCATTTTTTAAATATATTTATTATCTGTTTTTTGTCCTGTCTCTGTAATTCTGTTGCACTGTAGAAGCTCTGTCACGAAAACAAATTCCTCGTATGTGTGAACATACCTGGCAATAAAGCTCTTTCTGATTCTGATTCTAAATTGCTCCTGTCCCAATTTTTTAAAATATGTTGCAAAAAAAAAAAAAATCATGAGGAACACATTAAATAATGTTTGTTGTATTGTCTGCAATGAAATACAAGTCAAAGTAAATTTAGAAATCAGTACTTTATTTTTCACCACTTTTCCATAATGTCCCAACTTTTTTCTGATTTGGGATTGTTGGTACTTTCACACAAAACAAACTGAAATCTGATGTCAAGGAAATGCATCAAAAGACTACAGAGTTAAAGCATTCTGTCAATGAAGACTAAGCTCACTGACAAATGATGTTCTTAATGTGGTACATAAAAAAAAATGTTGTTTTTAATAAAAAAAGTAGTTTTGTTTAGATTTACACTTCAAAGTGAAGTTTATTCATAAACTAATTTCGAGAGGAGCACGTGCTTATGATTGATAGCAGCTGGTCCCGCATTAGCTAATGCATGATCCACCAATCAGAGGATTCATAAATCACTATAAATAACCATAGTATCTTACCTTAGCCATCTTCGTCTTGAAGAACGCTTCCTGCTACAAAACACTCCAGCTCCAAAAAGCTTCTACAGCATCGCACCATTTAGCCTGTCGATATGGAAAAAACCAACCAACCAAACAACTTAAGCCAGAGCAGCGCTCTCCCCGAGACTTCAGCTGCGGCTCAGCGCCATCCAGCCCCGGCAGGACGACAATCGAGCCAGAGGTTCCGTAAGACACCGGCCGGCCCACCAGCTTTTCTACCATTTAACCATAACGCTGTCAATATAATCTCCTTCTCCATACACTTCAAACACCCTCACCCAACGCATCCGCCGTGTTTTCAACTCAGATCTCCAGCAAGATCACCGTCCACGAACTCCGCCTAAACTCTCAAGACGCTGACGATCCAAGCCACTGCAATGAAGCTGAACTCTTACCGCTCTCCTAGCGGTCCACCCGCGGTAACGTACATAGCATGCTTTAAGGGGAAGCCTCCCAAAAATAACTACTCTCCAACAAAGACTGAACATTTTATAAACCTTTTGAAAGACGAGACTCGCGTAACTAGAAGGATTTCAACAAAGAAACTCACCTCTCAAGTCTCCTGCCTGTCCACAGATCCATAACATTCTAACAGCTTGAAGTAATTTGACTGCAAGGGTCCAAGCAATCCAATCCGTAAAACATTAGTCCACAGCATATTCATACGTTGATAACATCCATGGAATGCACTGCTATTATCCAAACTAGTCGCTAGAGTGCGTTCAGTAGAGTAGCGTCTTCAGACATAAACACTAGCGATATTTGGTCAACAAAATGGCCGCCGACCTTTTGCACTTTTGATTGACAGCTCATTGAGCCAATAGCTGAAAGAAGTGTCACCATCCAAGAGAGCTCCCAAAACTTGAGATGGTCCCGCCCTCTCTTCACAGTCATGAATGGACCCAGTTGCAAAAGACCTTGTGAATAAATTGGGCCAGATATGCTCGTAATTTTAATCATGTTAAGATTCCAAACGTAATGTTATTTAATCATGGATTAAAGTAAGCCCATAACAAACATTCCATTCACAGTTTCTACTAAGTGGTGACATAGTTTTTGTTTTTAAAGTTCAGGGTTTGCTGTTGGCAGTTGATTTTATTTCTAAAAAGTAATATGCCATAGTGACTCTATGCCTATACACAAGTGTCATATGCAAGTTTATAATGGCAAGTCGGTTGGATGTGAAAACGGCAAAGAAACAAACTTCCCGCTTGACTGCTGTGAATAAGAGGACACTTCTGACAAATGGAGTAATGTTTCATCCACTGACTCTGTGTTAGATACATTTGCATAATAATAATAATAATAATAATGAAAAAAAAAAAAAAAATATATATA
>CAIGQV010018081.1:2925985-2943144 GCA_903798115.1 Danio jaintianensis | reverse complement strand
AAAAAAAAAAAAAAAAAGAGTGGCACAACTGTTCAGTGAATTTGCCTCTCAATGTATTGAAACGTATGAAACCGCATGCTACTTTGAGCCTACATAGGGGGTAGTCTTATGTCTGATTGCTGTTTCCACCTCTCATTGTGCCTTTGCTGTTCATGAACACAAACTAGGTCTTGTTTTCATGGTTTTAACTCATGCATTCGTTTCCTTGTATCGGTTTTGGGTTGGCTGTGGATAAACGCATTTAAAGAATTGAATTATCATTTGACATCAACGCAAGGTCTCGTTAATTCGAGATGTGTCGAACTAGTACATTACACCACAAAAGGGCTGAATATATAAGCAGAACAACTTTAACGCTGTGATCTGTTGAGCGAATGCATTCTGACTCTCACTGAAAATACACTGACATGTACAGGCAAGCTGTGCTAAAATGATATTGCCCTTTATTTCACATCTGAAAATCTCCACAACACCATCGCAGTTGATATTGATGTTAGTTTGTGCATTTGTGTCTGTAACCGGTTCATTTTAAATCACACACACAAATGTGACTTTATAGAACTTATGTTTTGAAAAGTAATACCTCAAATACGTTTGACAAGTAGAAAGCCACCGTTGAATGAATTGAATTACTTGTTTATTTTGGTAATAGTTACGCAGATGGTTTACTACTAGAGTGTCATGCTCTTTTACAATATGATATTGTCATATTCTTCACATAAAGCCAGAACAGTATACAGTAACTTGATATTTGTAAGTAGTAGCATAGTAGTTGCTGATCAGACCAAGTTGTCCAGTTTAGTGGTCTATATTGTAAATCACATAGACGAAGCGTTGAGGATTAAAGTGATAGCCGCCAAACCAATACCCACGCAAGCTCAAATTATTCCGTGAAATCTGAGTGTCATTTATTGAGGGGTTAATTTTTGATTCGGGTTTATTTGAAAATGTGTCAATATAGTATTGAGTTAGTCATAATACTGTGTATTTCCATGTGCTTTGTATTGGTGATGCCAAACGAAGCGTCTGGGAAGCAAAGAGCACTTTGGCATATCCTACTGCCCGTGGATCATATTTACTACACTAAGGTACATTTTTTTAAAACGACGTATTCTATGTAACATTTCTATGTGGAAGTTGAAAGTTTAAGCACTGTTGTACTGTTAACATCACAAAACTTATTTACAATAAATGTCTCTTCTCAGTACACTCTGTGGGGTTTATTTGAGTTAGCTCATTTTTAATGTTAGCTGTGCTACTGCAGGTTATGTTTAACCTTTTAATGTTTAATGTCTATTTATGTATTATGTATTTTCTATGATCAGACAGATGTCTGATCTTTAAAAATGTTCAGTTCAAAACAAATCTAAATCCAACCTTTAGTTTCAGTGCTATATATAAAGCTCACATCACTTTATTATCAGTTCATTTCCCAGATAAGAAAGTGCCGTGGGATCTGGCTTCCACACAATATAACACGCTTTTATAAATTTATTGTTACAGTTTTGGAGGAATTTATAAAAGCTTTTTATTTTCTGCCAGCAAATCCTGAAAAAAATTATATTGCAAGATACTCAATTAGGAATTCAATATATTATAACACGTTTTTTGTTTTCCAGAACTGCTAAACATTAACTTCTCACAAAACTTATGAGATATAAAGTTTTAAAAAGTTAATAAAAAGTCATAACTGCAACGTACACTCTATGAACTAACATTTTTCAATTGTGTGTTTATTTTGCACAGTTATTAATTTTGTTTAATCTCAGAATTAAATAAAAACTCAAAATGATCAGATACATTCTAAAAAAAAAGCAATGCTGTGGTGTATTTAGCCAATGTTAGGACAAATATGGACAAACCCAAGAGGTGGTTTAAAAATAATAATAAAATTTTTACTGAAAACAGTTTGGGGCAGCGCGGTGGTGCAGTAGGTAGCGCTGACGCCTCACAGCAAGAAGGTCACTGGTAGTTGGCATTTCTGTGTGGAGTTTGCAAGTTCTCCCCAACGTGCTCACGTGGGTTTTCTCTGGGTTTTCGGTTTCCCCCACAAGTCCAAAGACATGCGCTATAGGTGAATTGGGTAAGCTAAATTGTCCATAGTGTATGTGTGTGAATGAGAGTGTATGGGAGTTTCCCAATGATGGGCTGCAGCTGGAAGGGCATCCGCTGCGTAAAACATATGCTGGATAAGTTGGCTGTTCATTCCGCTGTTCATTCCCCTGATCAATAAAGGGACTAAACCGAAAAGAAAATGAATGAATGAATGAAAACAGTTAACCTAATGGTTGGTTTGTCCATATTTTGACCCAACATTGGGTTATAACAACCCATAATTTTAAGAGAGTATTCAGAATTGCATTTTTTTTGCGAGTTTGTAAGTCCAAATTTAAAGATATAAACTAAGTATTTTATGATGAAAATATCTTACTGATAAACTCAAAATTATGGGAAGAAATAGCAATATTCTGTGATCTGAGTATAAGCTAAGAATTCTGTTTATATCTCATCATATTTTATATCTTCATCTTTCTTTTCCTCTCAGAATCAAATATATTCAAAATACAAAAAAGAACAGATTTGCAGGTTATCAATAGTGAAAAATTAAAGAGTACAATTTTGCAATTCTGAATTTATGCACCTTTCCTCAGAATTAACAGTAAAAAATATATATATTTTTTTATCTTAGAGCTAAATATAAACTCAAAATGTTAAGAAAAGTGAGAATAAAAAGAAGCTAAATTGCAAGATTTAAATTTAGACCGACAGAATAAAGTCAAGTCAGAACTATAAGTAAAATGTCAGCACTGCAAGATTTAGAATTGTGATTATAATCTCACTAATGATAACCAGATTTTTCATAATGAAAAGCTGTCCGATTAGACAAACTGCATGAAATGGTCAAGTGTAAATAGGAACTGGCATGTCAAACCACAATAGATAAACAATAGGGATAGAACCGGACCTTTGATTATGCAAAGAAATATATTGTTTCTTATTCTGGCTAATGGTAAGGAGATTTTGCTTGTTAACATGACACAGCTCTGCCATTAAAAATAAGCTGTGTATTCTGGCAAAATAGAGATTTTTTTTTTCATGTTGTTTCTGAAAGGCTCTTAAAAGTGTGAAATGGACCCTGCCTGCTGGTTTCGGATGTCACAGAGACCAGGACACTCATTACGGCATTGACCTGATCGAGATGAATGAGAGTGTTAACAAATAGCTTTCTCCGGGTATTATAGACATGTCTAATTCTGGACAAGTTCACCCACTTAGACCCAAAAATGAAGATTCTGTCATCTTTCTTTCCCCCTCATGTCGTTCCAACCTGAAAACACACACAAAAAAAAAAAAGAAAAGAAAAGAAAGTGTTTTGAAGAGTTGAACTGGTCATTCTATTCCATGCTATTTCAGTAAATAATATGATAAATAATATTATTAGGATAACCGCACTGACATTGTTGAACAAGAACAAAATTTGAGCTAAATTAAAGGCATGTTCACACCAAAAATGAGAATACACTCATCATTTACTCACCCTCAAGTGGTTCCAGAGATGTTTTGACTAGATTTATTCTTCTGTTGAACATAAATGAAGATATATGCATCTTTAAAATAAGTAGCTATGTTTCCATCCAAAGATGCAAATTAGACTTGTGCACAAACCTGTAATATTGCATAAAACATTCACAAATAAAGCACCGTTTCCATCCAATGAGTCAAAGAGAGCAAAATCGACAGTTCTGAATAAACTGCAGCCAAATATCAAAAAGAAAAATGTAATTTGCTGTGGTACAAAAAGTCACCATGGGACTTTTTCCTCATTTAATAAATTACTTATGTAAAATTATAATAAATTACTAAATTGCTTAAAGATGAAACGCAATGAACGCATGATTGCTTTTATGGGGTACAAGACTGCTCATGACAGTTTTTGGTGGTAATAATACTAAACCATTTTGATGATGGGCTTTGGCTTTTTGGAATGACCAAAACAACATTTCAGATGCTTTACAATGTGATAGGTCCGCTGGTGTGTGCATTAATGCCCATTTTTATCATCTGTTAAAAAAAATCTTGAGAAAATGTGGGAATTGTCAAAAGTGTCATTTGACATATAAAACGTCAACTTTTACACATCCCCACACAGCAAAAAAGAAAAAAAAAATTCGAGGTACGATTTCGTGCAAGACGGCTAATGTAATTTATATGTTGAGGTGCCATTGAGGTTTATGTTATGTCAGTAAGACGGGTAGACCTTTAAAAACTATTTATTTGAATATATTTGTATATATATTTGTATTTCGGAACATTGATGTAGACATCATGATTCAAGAAGTTCGGTAGCACAGCATTGTTGTTACAATGTGAAGCCTTTTGGATTTTCACTTTGTGAAGTTTATTCATAAACTAATTTCGAGAGGAGCACGTGCTTATGTTTGATAGCAGCTGGTCCCGCATTAGGTAATGCATGATCCACCAATCAGAGGATTCCTAAATCACTATAAATAACCATAGTATCTTACCTTAGCCATCTTCGTCTTGAAGAACGCTTCCTGCTACAAAACGCTCCAGCTCCAAAAAGCTTCTACCGCATCGCACCATTTAGCCTGTCGCTATGGAAAAAACCAACCAAACAACTTCAGCCAGAGCAGCGCTCTCCCCGAGACTTCAGCTGCGGCTCAGCGCCATCCAGCCCCGGCAGGACGACAATCGAGCCAGAGGTTCCGCAAGACACCGGCCGGCCCACCAGCTTTTCTACCATTTAACCATAACGCTGTCAATATAATCTCCTTCTCCATACACTTCAAACACCCTCACCCAACGCATACGCCGTGTTTTCAACTCAGATCTCCAGCAAGATCACCGTCCACGAACTCCGCCTAAACTCTCAAGACGCTGACGATCCAAGCCACTGCAATGAAGCTGAACTCTTACCTCTCTCCTAGCGGTTCACCCGCGGTAACGTACATAGCATGCTTTAAGGGGGAAGCCTCCCAAAAATAACTACTCTCAAACAAAGACTGAACATTTTATAAACCTTTTAAAAGGCGAGACGAGCGTAACTAGAACGATTTCAACAAAAGAAACTCACCTCTCAAGTCTCCCGCCTGTCCACAGATCCATAACATTCTAACAGCTTGAAGTAATTTGACTGCAAGGGTCCAAGCAATCCAATCCGTAAAACATTAGTCCACAGAATATTCATACGTTGATAACATCCATGGAATGCACTGCTATCATCCAAACTAGTCGCTGGAGTGCGTTCAGTAGAGTAGCATCTTCAGACATAAACACTAGCGATTTGGTCAACAAAATGGCCGCCGACCTTTTGCACTTTTGATTGACAGCTCATTGAGCCAATAGCTGAAAGAAGTGTCATCATCCAAGGGAGCTCCCAAAACTTGAGATGGTCCCGCCCTCTCTTCACAGTCATGAATGGACCCAGTTGCAAAAGACCTTGTGAATGAATTGGGCCAGATATGCTCGTAATTTTAATTATGTTAAGATTCCAAACGTAATGTTATTTAATCATGGATTAAAGTAAAGCCCATAACAAACATTCCATTCACAGTTTCTACTAAGTGGTGAAACAGTTTTTGTTTTTAAAGTTCAGGGTTTGCTGTTGGCAGTTGACTTATTTCTAAAAAGTAATATGCCATAGTGACTCTATGCCCATACACAAAGTGTCATATGCAAGTTTATAATGGCAAGTCGGTTGGATGTGAAAACGGCAAAGAAACAAACTTCCTGCTTGACTGCTGTGAATAAGAGGACACTTCTGACAAATGGAGTAATGTTTCATCCACTGACTCTGTGTTAGATACATTTGCATAATAATAATAATAATAATAATAATAATAATAAAAATAATAATAACAAAATAAAATAAAATAAATTATCACTAAGGGGTTAAACTCCACTCCACTATCACTTCACCTACTCCGTCTTCAAGAGGTACTTCCAGGACCACCAGCCAAGCCACACCCCATATCCTCAGCTCTCCATCCTTCTGCCATCCTGTGGGGGGACGAATGCCCACCTCTACCATCCTTGCACACCATGCATTAACAAAAGGCGCTTCCATTCACAGTTGCTCATGCCCTTATTAAGACGCCTCGCATGGATATCAGCTAAAACAATTCATTGTCTGCCGTACATGTACTATGTTGTAAAAAATTTTTATTTCTGATTCTCTCTTGTTTCTCATTTCAGAGATCATGGCAGCCGGCTCCAGAAGCTGACCCTCATCCAACCTATCACACTCCATGTCCTTTCTTAATGCATTCACACTCTACGCAAAGGATACATATCCACCCACACAGCCACACCCTCGATGCCATGTTCACATTAGCCTTTTTCGTATTTTGAGATTGTAATAATGTTTACGGCCACCTGGCCGCCGGGAAGAAGGAGGCGGAGAACCGACGAAGTTTTAAATAATTTATTAATAAAAGGGACGGCAGCTCCTCACGGAGACTGCCGTCAAACTGAAAGCAAAAGTAAAACATAAGTGTCCAGGCCTGGACCTCTCTCCGCTTCCTCTGCCATCATTCCTCCTCTTATAGTCCAGAGCTCCTTCCGTGGGATTCGAGGCCGGTGTGCGCCACAGGTGTATCCACTTACGCGCCGGCCTCACCCGTTTCCACGGCTCTCGGCCCCGCCCCCTCACCACATACCCCCATCACCCATCACAGGTCGGGGGCAGCCCGTGCCTGTGCATACTCCGGGGGGGGGGGTCTTGGCGCCACAGCACCGGCGAGACCTATATGAGACGGGCCGAGAGAAAAGGAGATGGAAAAAAGCAGGAGGAAAGACAGAGTAGACTGAGAGAGGGGAGAGAGGCAAAAGAAAAAAAAAAATTCTTGGCTCGGTTCTCCTGACACGTTGTCTCCCGGTCCTCCACCAGCTGAGAGATCGGTGACGTGCTGGGTCCCTGTGAAGGAATCTATCCACCCGCCCGTCTTTTGGCGTCCGGCGACGGCTCTTCCGGGTGGCGGCATTCCCGGTCTCCTGCTCCGCTCCCGCTTCGGCGGCTGGTAGCAGGCTATGGCATCGTGGCAGATCGCGGCGGCTCCCCCGTCTTCCTGGGATGGCTCCCGCTCTTTCCCATGCGGTGGTGAGCCTCGCGTCCCCTGCTCCTCCCCATGCTGGGAGTCGGCAGCAGGCAGACCTTTCCTCGCCAACCCCTGGCCGCCCCGGCGCTCTCGGCAGACGGACGGGTTTCTCCCCCACTCGGGTTCCCTCCCGAACACTCACCCCTCTCAGCGGCGAGGGCGACTGGACAACGTGTCCCTCCTTCTCCCGGGTTTCGGCACCACTGTAATAATGTTTACGGCCACCTGGCCGCCGGGAAGAAGGAGGCGGAGAACCGACGAAGTTTTAAATAATTTATTAATAAAAGGGACGGCAGCTCCTCACGGAGACTGCCGTCAAACTGAAAGCAAAAGTAAAACATAAGTGTCCAGGCCTGGACCTCTCCCCGCTTCCTCTGCCATCATTCCTCCTCTTATAGTCCAGAGCTCCTTCCGTGGGATTCGAGGCCGGTGTGCGCCACAGGTGTATCCACTTACGCGCCGGCCTCACCAGTTCCCACGGCTCTCGGCCCCGCCCCCTCACCACAGAGATGTTCTGAACTAACATCAAATTTCAATCCCACAATCCACCCCCCCCATATCTGATCTAACTTTGCAGGATGAAGAAACTCTCTTTCTTTATTAAGCAAGCAAAACAGATCAATTACGCAAAGGACATTCTATATACATTTTTGACATCCCCTCCCCCACACACCCATTCCAAACCCTCTTAGCATTCTTACACCACAGGAGAGCAATACCACCTCTGGGAAGCCCAGCTGATCCTCTCCAGCCGACTTCCACCCACATGCGTTTCTAGGCATAAGTACGATTCTGCCATTTCCCCCTCCTATTAACATAGGAGCTCCTTCACTACCCTTCCCTTTTTCTTCCTTTAACTTTTTCCCTCCAAACTCAAACTATCCCATACTTCCATTTACTCTTGTTCACCACAGCTCTGACCCATTTAGGGGTCGCCCTGAGTTTCAATTGCTGCAGCAGCGACGCTCTATATGAACTCATATACATTTACATTTCCAAATACCACTATCGTCACACTCCCCCGTACTAATACATCAGTAAATGCTTATGCGGGAGCACACATTGCCTCCATACTGACCCACTGCACCTCTGCAGCCGCAGAGACGCTCCGTTGAACTACACTCACCCATAGCACCATTGCAACTGCAGTGACGCTCTAGCTAAGCCCTTATTCACTTTCATCTCTACACATCACTACTGATAGTATTTAATATTTCTGCGGGAGCTCTCATAACTCTTCAACACCGACCACCACTGCACCTCTGCAACTGCAGAGGCGCTCCGCTGAGCTACACTCACCCATAGCACCACTGCAACTGCAGTGACGCTCTAGCTGAGACATTATTCACTTTCATCTCTACACATCACCACTGACAGTATTTAATATTCCTGCAGGTGCACTCATAACTCTCCAATACCGACCACCTCTGCAACTGCAGAGGCGCTCTGCTGAGTTACACTCAGCCATAGCACCACTGCAACTGCAGTGACGCTCTAGCTGAGACATTATTCACTTTCATCTCTACACATCACTACTGACAGTATTTAATATTCCTGCAGGAGCACTCATAACTCTGCAATACCGACCACCGCTGCACCTCTGCAACTGCAGAGGCGCTCCGCTGAACTACACTCACCCATAGCACCACTGCAACTGCAGTGACGCTCTAGCTGAGACATTATTCACTTTCATCTCTACACATCACCACTGACAGTATTTAATATTCCTGCAGGTGCACTCATAACTCTCCAATACCGACCACCTCTGCAACTGCAGAGGCGCTCTGCTGAGTTACACTCAGCCATAGCACCACTGCAACTGCAGTGACGCTCTAGCTGAGACATTATTCACTTTCATCTCTACACATCACCACTGACAGTATTTAATATTCCTGCAGGTGCACTCATAACTCTCCAATACCGACCACCTCTGCAACTGCAGAGGCGCTCTGCTGAGTTACACTCAGCCATAGCACCACTGCAACTGCAGTGACGCTCTAGCTGAGACATTATTCACTTTCATCTCTACACATCACCACTGACAGTATTTAATATTCCTGCAGGTGCACTCATAACTCTCCAATACCGACCACCTCTGCAACTGCAGAGGCGCTCTGCTGAGTTACACTCAGCCATAGCACCACTGCAACTGCAGTGACGCTCTAGCTGAGACATTATTCACTTTCATCTCTACACATCACCACTGACAGTATTTAATATTCCTGCAGGTGCACTCATAACTCTCCAATACCGACCACCTCTGCAACTGCAGAGGCGCTCTGCTGAGTTACACTCAGCCATAGCACCACTGCAACTGCAGTGACGCTCTAGCTGAGACATTATTCACTTTCATCTCTACACATCACCACTGACAGTATTTAATATTCCTGCAGGTGCACTCATAACTCTCCAATACCGACCACCTCTGCAACTGCAGAGGCGCTCTGCTGAGTTACACTCAGCCATAGCACCACTGCAACTGCAGTGACGCTCTAGCTGAGACATTATTCACTTTCATCTCTACACATCACCACTGACAGTATTTAATATTCCTGCAGGTGCACTCATAACTCTCCAATACCGACCACCTCTGCAACTGCAGAGGCGCTCTGCTGAGTTACACTCAGCCATAGCACCACTGCAACTGCAGTGACGCTCTAGCTGAGACATTATTCACTTTCATCTCTACACATCACCACTGACAGTATTTAATATTCCTGCAGGTGCACTCATAACTCTCCAATACCGACCACCTCTGCAACTGCAGAGGCGCTCTGCTGAGTTACACTCAGCCATAGCACCACTGCAACTGCAGTGACGCTCTAGCTGAGACATTATTCACTTTCATCTCTACACATCACCACTGACAGTATTTAATATTCCTGCAGGTGCACTCATAACTCTCCAATACCGACCACCTCTGCAACTGCAGAGGCGCTCTGCTGAGTTACACTCAGCCATAGCACCACTGCAACTGCAGTGACGCTCTAGCTGAGACATTATTCACTTTCATCTCTACACATCACCACTGACAGTATTTAATATTCCTGCAGGTGCACTCATAACTCTCCAATACCGACCACCTCTGCAACTGCAGAGGCGCTCTGCTGAGTTACACTCAGCCATAGCACCACTGCAACTGCAGTGACGCTCTAGCTGAGACATTATTCACTTTCATCTCTACACATCACCACTGACAGTATTTAATATTCCTGCAGGTGCACTCATAACTCTCCAATACCGACCACCTCTGCAACTGCAGAGGCGCTCTGCTGAGTTACACTCAGCCATAGCACCACTGCAACTGCAGTGACGCTCTAGCTGAGACATTATTCACTTTCATCTCTACACATCACTACTGACAGTATTTAACATTCCTGCGGGAGCACTCATTACTCTCCAATACTGACTATCACTGCACCTCTGCAACTGCAGAGGCGCTCCACTGAGCTACACTCACTCATAGCACCACTGCAACCGCAGTGGCGCTCTACCTAAGCCTTTAGTCACTTTCATCTCTACATATCCCTACTGAATGTATTTAACATTCCTGCAACAGCAGAGACGCTCCGCCGAGCCTTATTCTCCCTCTGCACCATTGCGCAGCAGTGACGCTCTGCCTGAGCTCACACACACTTCCATTTAGCCATTCACTACCGACACACTCCCAAGCACTGCCGCAGCAGTTAAAACGCCTCCGCGGAAGCTTACTTGCCTTTCAATATTGACTTCCACCGCACCTCTGCAACAGCAGAGAAGCTCCGCCGAGCTTCATTTCCCCTCTGCACCACTGCAGCAGCAGAGACGCTCTGCCTGAGCTCACATACACTTCCATTTAACATACCACTACTGACACACTCCCAAGCACTGCCACAGCAGTTTAAATGCCTCCGCGGAAGCATATTTACCTGTTGTTGTTATTATTGACTTCCATTGCACCTCTGCAACTGCAGAGATGCTCCGCTTAGCTTAAATTCTCCTCCGCAGTACTGCCGCAGCAGGGACGCTCTGCTGAGCTCACATACACTTCCATTTATTTATACTATTACGCTCCCCAGGACTGTCACAGCTCTTAAAACGCCTGCGTAAGAGTTCTTCGATATTGACTTCTATCGCACCTCTGCAGCAGCAGAGACGCTCCGCTGAGCTTATCCTGACATTTCACCACTGCCGTTTATAGAGTCTTTCTAGCAGAGCTCATACATGCCGCATTCAATTTATTACATCTGTCTCACTCTCTCGCCTGGTCACGGCAGTTAAACACTGCTACAGGAGCACACATAGCATTTGCAACATCGGCTGCCAGTACACCACTTCAGTAGCAGTGATCACTCTAACCTAAACCATTCACCTTCTGCACCGTTTCCATCTTTGCCCCTGCAAACCTCTCCTGGTACCATCTTTCTAACACTTTCCATTCAACAGCCGGTTATGGCTTGATCTTTATTGCCTCTTGGGGGGTTCTTCAATACGCGGCTGCTGTCCCGAGCTAAAAGCCATTTTGGGGAGTTCTCGAGACCTACCTGAGCTCAAACTCCCCTCTCGCCCTGCAACGGGAGGGAGCCCCGGGCTTGAGGATCTCATGAGCTCAGGGCTCTCTCCCGGGACAGCATGCCAAACACGCTTTATAACCAATCATCAGCTAAGGGTGAACTCTTGAATGTTTTTTTTTTTAATATATATATAAAGACAGCACCAGATTGAAAATTACTTTAAAGCGTTTGTATTTTACCCCATTTACAAGATGTAAGATAAATTGGTGTCTCCAGAATGTATCTGTAAATGTTCAGCTCAAAATACCCTTCAAACTCTTTATTATACAATGCTGAAAGTGCCCATTTTGGAGGCAGAGAAAAGTGTAGCTTTTTTTGTGCCTGTCTCTTTAAACGCAAATGAGCTGGTTCTTGATGTCTACCACTCTGACATGCGTGTCTGCTTCCCCTGTGTTATGTCAGATAAACAGCACAAGTGATAGAGACAGATACGGATGATTCAGAGATCCAGTTTATTAGGCAAATATCAAGTAAGGTTATCTGATGTATTTGTGGTGGAGTTTATTCAAGCCTTTATGAAACGAGTCACACACAAATGCCATTACAAAGTTTGCTGTACACACACAACACACATATGTTTAACTTTGCACTGTTGCATGTCTACTTGCAGCAAATGTGACAGGATACAAGTTAATATATACCGCTATATACACTGCTATATCCATTATGCTACTTTACAAAATAAGATTTAATGTACACTGGGACCAGGACTAGGACTCCTGTTGTGGGTTTGAAGCATCCTCGTATATAGTTGTGCTGACACAATGCGGCTGTGGTGATTCTAGTTGTTATGAATTGCATAGAGATTTTACTGTCTTTGCTTTATTACAAACATGCACTGTTTTAAAAAGATTTTAAAAGTTTTAAACATCTAAAACTCATTCTTGAGGTACATCTGATCACAGAGAGTTGGAACAGATCTTTTAATCCCAGCTTCTCTGCAAACCCAGTTTTGTTTATACGTGGATTTTGTTTAATCCAGGACATGTTTATACGTGTTACTACGGAGACATGTTAATACATGCCTGTCACTCAATTCAGTGGGCATGGAAAACCGCACTGCTACATCACATTATGGTGGGCCTCAAAATCGCTAGTCTTTGGATCCTATTTTAACGTCAGCTAATTTTAAAAAAGAGACTTGTGTTTATATCACTCCAATATGACTGTGGACACACTATACCTACACATAGTTTTGTCCAAACAGCTTCCAAAAGTTGATTTTGCATCATAGGTGCCCTTTAAACGGCTTTGAAGATGTGAGCACAAGGATGAGTAATCATTCAATGCTTATCCCACAGAACAACCTTAATGCGGACAGTTTTTTTGGAATCTACTTTAAATGTGTTGGGATCATTGCTGTCTATGGAGGATGAGAGAGCTCTCATTTCATCTAAAATATCTTATTATTTGTGTTCAGATGAACTAAGCTCTCACGGTATTGTAATGACATGACTAATTACTAACAGAATAACAGAATTTGCCAAGTTTCAGTTTATATACAGCGTGCAAGGTTTATGTGTGCTCCAAGTCTTCTTCATTTTTTTGTGTATCAACTTTACAATTAGAATTACAATGCATGTACCTGTCTGGCATTTACTTTAAGTCAATACTTTATTGTTATTTTAATGAGGCAAAAAAAAACGTTGAAAAGGAAAGCTCTGACTTCATGTGGATGTATCATACATCTCTAACCCTGAGTGAGATTAGCTCAATTATTAATTGGTGCAGTTGGGACTGTCCATACAGGACTACAATACCTCAATTCAATTGCAGTAGATGTCTATATGGGTCATTGTGACCTCTCTGAGTTCGTTTAACCCCCGTTGACCTTTTTTTCCTACAGCCCTGAGTGTGTTAGTGTTGAAGTGCTCCAGGTTTGTGTTGCTTAAATGGGTTTGTTTGCTTAGCCCCTCAGGATCCATGAGTAATGATGAGGGGCCCGGAGGACATCGTCCAGGAATTAGATGAATGAGAACACACATTACTCCTTGAGTAAACATTTTAGGCCAAATGACTGATGGAGACTTTGGTAAGAATGGCACAGACTGATTAATTTCCTGACCAAAGACTGACACATCTGGAGACACCAAAGATCCACTGCCAAACCAAATCAATTGTGGCTGTTAGTGTCAGTCCTGCTGAAAGACAGACCGGAATTATTTGGCAGTTTTGGTAACCATGGTGGTTACATTATGCTAATCTATATATCTCTATCTGTGCTTTTGTTTTAATCTATTTTTTTTTTATCTATGAAGGTGTGAGAAATCTTTTTTTCCAGTTTAGATTTTATTATTATTATTATTATTATCATCATTGGTTTATTTTATTATAATTAATAATTGTTCAGAATAACAAATGTCTTAATTTATTGTGATTGAAAACTAAACAGGTTTATTCCACCAAATTGATTATTCCCACTTTATATTAAGCAGTCTTAATTACTTTGTATTTGCATTTAAATTAATAATTTGGTACAATGCATTTATTATGTACATATATATTTGTACATTGCACTTATATATAAAAAAAATATCTGTATGTAATTACATCTGTAATTTGTGTATCTACATTTACACTGACCCATCCCTTACCTTAACCCACCCTTATATCTACCTATACCACCAAACTTGTCCCTAACCTTACCCGTATGTGTTGTGCCGTACAATATGAACACAATAAGTATACAGTATTGTACAGTAAAACAAATTTGGGTATTAAAAAACAATTGAGTTGCCAAAAAAAATTGTGTTGTTTTAGCTCATTTTAAATAAGTAGGTTGAACAAACAGCAAACATCATTTTTTGAGTGTATTGTGCTTATTTTTTTTTTTTATTTAAATATCTAGTAGTTAAGACCACTTAATATAATGTGGAACCTAAATTGATTTATCAACTGAAATGGAAACATGGTAACTACTTTTTGTAATTTATATATATTTTTTTATTATTCAAATGAACAGATACACATAACGATTGACCAAAATCCAGTGGTCTTTTACTTTTTTTAAATATTTTTCCATACATTTTATTTTATATACATCCTTTCCTGTTATTCAGACCTGAGACAAATTCCAAAAAAAAAACTTGGGACAAGAGTAGTCTAGGGCTAGTAATCAGGTGAATTGGTTAAACAACGATGTAATTTGAAACAGGTGATGTCAACAGCTGATTGTAATTATGATTTGGTACAAAAGTAGCATCCAAGAAAGGTCTAGTCCTTTAGGAGCAAATATGGGCTGAGAATCACCACTTTGCCAACAAATACGTGAGAACATTACAAAGTGGTAAATGCTTTACTGTTCTAACTTTTTCTGATTTGGGGTTGTATAACTGTGTACCAAAACCTACAAGGATAGTTAAATGTGTTTTACTTGCTAAAACATATACACTTTCATTCAGTGCACACTATGTGTGTTTTTTTTTTAGATGCTTCACATGTTGATTATGTAGATACCCAATTGTGCATTTTATATATGGTCATTTATGGGTTTATATTTCATTTAATAACTCAGACAGACATACTTTTTCAATCATTGTCTTGCATTTGACAGCATATTCTGCATAGACTATGCTTCATCTCCCAGCCATATATCCGACAGATGAGTTTTTTTTTTTTTTTTAAAGATGTGTAAGATCTACACACTCCTCCCACAGACCTTCAGTCTTTGCAGGTTAAATGCGCCTTTGTCTGAGTTCAAAATTGGGAGAATTGTGGATGTTTGCCTCAAATTAAGCACATTCAGGGTGATCAACCCAACTAGTGAGAACATGTCATTGTGGTTGTATTTTAGATTTTACTTTAAATTGGTAGGTGGTTCACCCACAATGCAAATTATGTCAGCCTTATGTCGAATTGTAATCCTCAACAATTTTTTTCAACAATCATGAATCAAATCAAAAGGGTCCAAGAAATTTACAAACATAATAACATGTACATAGAAAAGAATAAAATGCAAGTAAAGTGTCTGCTTTATTTTATTTATTGTTTTTTATTATTTTTATTTTTTTTGGTGTTTTGGTGCTGAACATGCCTGACAATATATAAACTATTATTACTAACATAAAAAAAGAACATAACAAACTGGTACATGCTGTTGGCTATGTATAATGTTGTTGTTTTTTAACCCTTAATAATAGTAATAAGAAGTACAAGAAGAAAAAAATATACTAAATAATATTAATAATTATATTATCAATACAATAAATACTTGTATTACTAATATAAAGCTAACATTTAAATAAATAAACAAACAAATAAATATATAATATTTTTACGGTCATATTTACCACTTGAAACCATATAAAAAGAGTTCTATTTAACACCAATGATGGTTCGATTATTGTTAAAAGAAAATTTACTACTACTACAACTAATAATAATAATGGCGGCACGGTGGTGCAGTGGGTAGCGCTGTTGCCTCACAGCAAGAAGGTTGCTGGTTTGAGCCTCGGCTGGGTTAGTTGGCATTTCTGTGTGTTTGCATGTTCTCCCCGTGTTCACGTGGGTTTCCTCCGGGTTTCCCCCACAAGTCCAAAGATATGTGCTATAGGTGAATTGGGTAAGCTAAATTGTCCGTAGTGTATGTGTGTGAATGAGAGTGTGTGGGTGTTTCCCAGTGATGGGTTGCAGCTGGAAGAGCATCCGCTGCATAAAACATATGCCGGATAAGTTGGCAGTTCATTCCGCTGTGGCGACCCCTGATTAATAAAGGGACTAAGCCGAAAAGAAAATGAATGAATGAATAATAATAATAATATTATACTAGTATAATAGTAGTAGTAGTAGTATGCATATGACACTATATAATAAAATAATTGTTATTTTTGTGAACTCTTTCTTTAAAATACAGTGTGATCCATAAATCCTGCAATTAAACCCTTACTGTCCATAATGGTATGCAAAAAGAGACACAGACAAATGTAAAAACCGAAAACGCTTTAGGAATGTATAGTTCTCTTATGTCCTGCACAAGTCCACTTGCCATTTTTTAGCCTTTCTAAAGCTTTAAAAGCCTGCAAATTCAAACTAATAAGTCACTTGAGAAACTGAGTGACAGTGTTTGGGGAGTCTAGATTTCCGTGTATAGATGATAACATTGTTGCGTTCAGCATTTAGACTGTCACTGTTTACATTCACCTCACTTTGTGGTTTGCAAAGTACGTAAACGAAGACAGCCTCAATCTGTCTGCTTCACCCAGAGGACAACACCCTGATGGACTCTTTATGATGCAAATCTCAAGCTGTTAATGATGACACCATCTTGAGTATTACACCAATGCACTAACAATCTTATTATGGCTTTGTCGACAGGAGACAGGTTCGCATTTACAAAGCAGTTTTACGTTTATCAAGTATATGTATGAGCAATATAACACTCGTAGCAGTGCAGTTTGGCTGTACATTAGCACTGCTGTGATTCGTGTGCAGTAGGTAATCACAAAAGTGCTGATATACAGATTTATTCTATGGCCTTTTGAAATTCTTG
>CAIGQV010018081.1:2839155-2909378 GCA_903798115.1 Danio jaintianensis | reverse complement strand
AATAATAATAATAATAATAATAATAATAATAATAATAATAATAATAAATGTTAAGCATTTGGCCCAATCGGCGACGGCCGGCTGGTTTCGAGATGGGCCGACCCAATAAGAGGTTACGCGGACGTATTCAAAATCTGGCAAGATTGTCAAACAAACAGTAAGTGCAACGCAAGCTAATTGTCAGAGATGGACCGTAAAAAAGGAAAGGCGGTGCCGAAAAGCTCCGAGAAAGCAAAAAAAAAGGGATCTAAAATCAGACGCTGCCAAATGCATAAAATTAACTGAAATATTCTCGAAAGGTTTAAATTCGGCTGCTGCATCGGAGGACAGTAGCGCGGTAGAGGAGGTGAGAAGAAAACAGAAAAAATACTTATTCTTATTTCTTGAAAAAAATCTTAGTCATTATACTAAAATATAAGTAATTTTCACGCCATTCACGCTACTTCTGACAGTTTTTGACAGTAACCTACACTCTGTTTAACAGTTGTAAACTTAGCGTAGAACTCCCGTACATTTTAAAATGTCATTATCAGCAAATAACGTGGGATTTAACATGCAAAAGAACCTATAGCTATAGCCATATACTGTAAGCATTTGTAGTGAACTCTGAATACATAGCTAGTCTTTAAAGTAAAACATTAAATACATGCATAGGTTACAGTATGTAATTAATCCTTAGGTAGGGTGGAACATAGACTTCTATTACAGGCAATAGTGTAATATATCTATGCAATAGTATGACAATGTAAACATTGGCATGCTTATGTTCTCCCTTGACTGAATCGTGTGTTTATCTATTCAAAACTAGAATGTTTCTGGACCAAGTGCAGATAGCTAGAAACACTTCAAAATAAAAGCTGATGTGAGCCTTTTTAACACTGTGGCTCTAATTAACGATAAATTAACCCTTATGATAGGAGTAACCTGTGAATGTGTATCACATACACACCTTTACACACAAATGGAGATGCAGCACTAGCAACACTTCAGCATACTTTAATTCACAAATAACTATATATCATGAAGGATTCAAAAATGTACAAATCTGCTGGTACACACACATAAATATTGCAGCTTTTTTTATGCTATATATTCTATTCCTTTTTGTGCTACTGTTATTACTTAATTGTATTAATGTGTATTCCAATGTTGAGAGCAGTCAGTAGAAAATATTTTGCTGCAATCTTTACATCCTATATTGTGTTTATTAACTAGGACGTTGCTGGAATCAGTGCAGCCAGAGACTGCTCTGCCAATACCAGTGCTGTGAGAAAGGATGCTACGGTATAGGCCTAGCAGAGACGTGTGAGAGGAGTGTGGTAGAGGTAGGAAAAACAAAACAGTTACACACTGTACTTTGGGTTTGTAATTAACTCTAAAGTAGAGGTGAACACATGACAATAATTGTAATTATGTCTACATAGTTACATTTAAACGTAACTGTATGTTAGGTCATAATTATTAATTAATTATTCATTAGGTCACCTATAATTGTTTCATAAGCACATATTTATTCAAAACAAGAATGAGGCAAAGCCTAGCATAAGCAGTGATCCAAATAATGATGACACTCACAGTGACTGCAGAGACCAACAAGAAGCATGGACACAATGACAGTCAGGCAAGAGTGAGGAACAAGTATAATCACAGACAGCCATACAAACATATTAAAATTGCAGAGTTAAAATGGATGAGAAGATGTAGAATTAGACAGACAATGTGTACAATGTCAACATAGAAACAAGGAGAAGCCAACATATAGACAGTGGTAATAAAGAAAAACACTGCAGAGAATGACATATATAGTTATTTGTAAACAAAAGTATGCTGAAGTGTTGCTAGTGCTGCATGTCCATTTGTGTGTAAAGGTGTCTGTGTGTGTGTGTGTGTGTGTGATACATTCACAGGTTACTCCTATCATAACTAATAGCAGACAAACGGCATAAACAGAGAGCACACGGACTCTACAAGATTCACAGATTAATTTTTATTTAGTTTTTACTGTATGTATAAATTTGTTATAAACGGGTTGTTTTTGTTCCAGTCACATACATTAAATGTTTAAATATCTATTACATATGGTACTGCTTATATTATTTCACTATCTGTACACCAACATAAGTAATGAATGTGCGTGTCCGTGTGAGGGGCTGTGTCGGTGTGGTAATATGCGCTGGTGTGGCTACGGTGCCAGGGCTGAATTTTTGTCCCAGTCCGCCCCTGCTCCAATCCAAGGAATTGACCATGTCAACACATTATTTAACAACTTACAAAGTACAATAAACATACATATTATCAATTACATAATATATTTAATTTTCATTCATTTTACAAGGACAGGAAAACTAACATTTGCAACAAGTTCTTAACCACTTTTCCAACAGAGCATACATAAACACAACTATTATTCGCATATGGCCCCCTGACAATGATTTACTTATATTGTGAATGTTATTGTTAATACAGAATATAGTTTGTGGGTCATATCAAAAGATCATGTTCTTACAGTAGTTGTCAGGTTCATCTAGTTCTATTGAAACAGTCCTCAGCTTTTTCACAAGTGTCTTTATTATGTCTGGCAGTCAAAGACCATAACATTCAAACTCTCCATTGGTCATACTAGACTGACTGGGAAAAGGTAAGCATTTTAAAAGTTTTTTTTTTTGTTTTGTTTTTACTCATAGAAGTACTGTATACTGCTTGTTACAATGTTTTAAAATCTCACACTTGTAATTTTATAATTCCCTTTTAGAAATGTGTGGTGGCCCAGTTTGTTAATCTCCTTTAGTGATTAAAACTGGTGACCAAAACATGTAGTTTAACTTTATCAAGGGAAAAAGTGCTGTTTGTCACAGACTGTTCTGGTGAAAATTATCTTAAACTACAAAATATTCAGTTTCGTTCTAATAATCAAAGACTTAAATGCAGTCTGGAAGAATTTTCTGAATATTTTCAAAACTGGAGCTGAAATTACAATTGTAAAATTATATTCATAATAATTGTTTCAATTTGAACGATTTCAAGGCAGTTTGTAAAGACATTTGGTGACACTGTGAAGACAAGTCAGTTCCAGATCCACCTACCACACCAAGCTGTATATGGATGCCTGGCTACTACTATAAAGTTTTAAATATAATTCTAATTATACAAATGAATAACAAAAATAAGTTGTAAAAAAAAAAAAAACTAAAAAAACACAAAAAGCTGTAAAACCAAAATTTGTTATATGTATGAAAAAAGAGATCAGCGATCTGGGAGTAATAATCTCATATGGAGAAGAATGGCAAAGGCCAAAGCATAAAATGCATAAAAGTCAAGGAGCAATAGGTACCTTTAGACCATGTTCCAAAGCGTATATAGGCTACTAGGCACTTACATATTATTGAGTATATTAGAAATCGGTTCAAGATGAGGTCATGTCACTATTACCCTTCAGATACAACATACACCGTCAGATATTTGTGGTTTTAACACCTATCTACCAATACTAGGTCCAATATTCTGGAGATTCAATCTAATATCTCCTTTTCAACAAACCACAAAATTGTGTATGTTCTTTTACAAATTTACAAGCTTCACATTTGTGGTTTCAAATTCTTCAATATATGTATTTTTTAATTATGTTTTTGCTTATAGTATTGTTTAGGAAGTCTCATGCAGTGCAGAGAACCGCTCTAATTTAAACTGATATTTTCTCATGCTAAATATTAAAGGTTTATGTGTGTGTATACATTTTGTTTGAAAAAAAAAAACTTTTTATTGTTTCAACTAAGACTTTTTTTGCAGCTATTTGTTGTTAAGGACCAATTCCCTAGCAAGAGGAGAATATTAAATTACTTTTATAGGAATATATTATTCATATCTGCATTGCATGGTAACAGTGTAAATTTGCTGTGAGTGTTACTGTGGGAATCTCTTTCAGTTAGTGCCTGTGTGCTGTGAAACTGGACACAGAGACAGTGTGAGGGAAGCGAAATAAACATTAAATCCTGCATGGAGGGGTTCGGTGAATGTGGTGTTGAATGTGTGTAAGTGTGTGAGCGTGTGTGTGTCAGAGACGCTATAATAGGACAGAATTCCAGCTGGCCAGTCAAGAAAGACACCAACCCTATTAGTATGTGGTGGAGGGCCAGTTGATTGAATTGGAGTATACTTGTTATTATGACGAGGAATAAAGTAACCCTGAAAACTTCCCAAAGTCCAAGATTTTTCATTATAGCCAAACCAAACACTACCGTCAACACCTTTCCTGTTGATTCCTTTATATGACACTGCAATATCTGGCACTCCTTCCCATTCAACCTCCCAGTAATGGCGTCCAGTCAGACTCTCTTCACACAGAACCTGACACCATTCGTCAAATCTCTCTGGATGATCTGGATATGGCTGATCCTCCTGCACACGTTCCATCTTTGTATTGCCCTCAGACAGAATGAGTTGAGTGTGCGCCGTATTTGGATCCAGTGTAAGATTGCAGGCATCTGAACACAAGAGGAGACATTTATATATTTTTATATGTATTTTGTTTGTTTTGTGCAATGTAGGATCTAGCAAGTATTTATAGACATGTGTGTGTACACATGTAGACCTACATTTCCGTATTCCCGCTGTCATCCTGATCTCTCCTCGATGATCCACACTATAAAAACACAAAACAAATTAATGTAGATATGCATAATGCACACAAATTCACAATATATAATACTGCCAAAAATACTTGAGTTTCTGCAATGAGCAACCTGGATCATTCAGTTTGTGAGAAAGTAGCTGAACTCCTAATTGTCCAGGGTGATTGTAGCTTAGATCCAGCTCTCTCAGGTGTGAAGGGTTTAAACTCAGAGCTGAAGACACATAACCACAGCCTTCTTCTGACACCATACAGCCAGAGAGCCTGCAGAAACCCATCAACAGTCAGATCATCCACAAACAAGTTGATATGCATTATATGCTTGCTTACACACCTCAGTATCTCAAGCCGACAGTTCTTCAGTCCATCAGAGAGAAGCTTCACTCCTGAATCCCGCAGGTCATTGTTGCTCAGGTCTAACTCTCTCAGGACACAGTTTGAGGATTGTAGATTACAGAATGACAAACTGAACAGAATAAAAAAAAAAATGTATTGATGAATTCCAAAATGGATGCAATGAGTTGTAAAGATCATATTGATAATCAAATTAATTAATCAAATCATTTTTTATTATGCAATTTTAAGATGTTCTATTGTTAAAGAGAGAAAAGTGGGGTTTGAGAGATTATGCAGATTAAGGATTTTTGGAGGTTGAAGAATGTTATCTTGGCTATACGTTTGGCTTTTTATAGGCAGTATTAAAGGCAAGACTCCCCTAAAACCTAAAACTACAGATTTTTATTTCAGGTTTGTAACAATATGTGCATAAACTATCCCTTTAAAGTTTATTATTTTTATTATTATTCCATATATCTGCTGGTCTGCTGAGATTCTGACTGGCTGAAAGGTGTGCCATAAAATCATTTATGCACATGGAGTTTCAGTCAGTTTTGATTACAGTTTGAAATAAATGTGCATCCCTCAAACATTAGTAGTAACCATATAGTCCGGTCCGGGTGCACGCTGTTGCTATTAGCTGCCGCTACCAGCGGAGAATATTTTTAAAGAACTTTTATTTCTATTACACAGTTGACAGTACATATACTGTATATATTGAGAAACGCCTAGCACTCTCCACTGCACCGGTCTGCTTTATGGTGCTCATCGTGACTTTGTCGTGTCGCAGCCGGCTTGTGTTTGCTGCAATCAAGCTCATCACGCGAAGGACAAGAAATAGAACAACAATGAAAGCTCCTGACCTGTTCGGGGGGGAGGGTGTGGCGATACTCTATAAGGAGAAATGGAAAGTATCCCAAGTAATTGTTTTTGAATACTCCTCTTTTGAGTCAGTCATCATAAAAATTAATGGGGTGGTTCCGACTATTCTCGCTACTATATACCGTCCTCCTAAAAGCAATTCAAACTTTTTAACCAAACTTTGAGTTTTTAACTGAGCTGTGCTCCTCGTCTCCCAATGTAATTATGCTGGGTGATTTTAATATTCATATTGATGCTGGCAACAATATAAATACAACTGACTTTTTATCTAGCTTGGACAGCTTTGGTATGCAGCAATTTGCTAATTTCCCTACACACACTAAAGATCATACCCTTGATCTCATCTATTGTTCTGGAATAACCCCTTACAAATGTACTGTTTCTGATCTGCTTATATCTGACCACTTCCTAGTGTCCTTCTGTGCTCAGCTTGCAGTTTTTAAATTGCAGCCACCCCGGACAATCACATTTAGAAACATTAAGAACATTGAATTATTACACTTTGCGGATGTACTTAATAACTTTGCAAACAATGTGGACTCATCTTCTGCTGATGCGCTGGTGTCTCTTTACAATAATGGACTATCTGAAATCCTGGACACTTTTGCACCTTTACAAACCCGGACTGTCTCTTTTTCTGTTTCTGCATCAACTCAAAACTAAAGGTCACTGGTTGAAACGGTTGTATAAGAAGTCTGGGTTAACTGTCCACAAAGAAATGTTTACTGAACATGCTCATTATGATAAGGACGCATTGTCTAAATCAAAATCTGACTACTATGCCAAAATAATAGAATCTAGTGAGGGTAACTCCAAACTACTCTTTCTGTAGTTAAAAACATCATTAAGTTTTCCTGACACGTCACGTTCTTGTTCAGCTGAGCTGTGTAACAGCTTCCTGACCTTCTTTGAAACTAAAATTAAGAATATTCATCAGCAATTACACTCAACTAGTTCAGCCCATGATTTCAGTCACCATGTTTCTAAAATCATTACACATTTCTACCGCTGAAATAGTTGGTCATATTCAGAAATCTAAAACCACCAATTGCCTGCTTGATCCTCTTCCCACATGCTTAGTTAAGACCTTTCTTGCACCACTGTCCACACTGATTACTAACATTATTCACACATCACTGGATTCTGGATCTGTCCCATCTTCACTTAAAACTGCTGTAATCACCCCAGTACTAAAAAAACATGGAGCTGATTTATCTAATTTGGCCAACTACAGACCAATTTCCAATTTGCCATTTGTCTCTAAAATACTTGAAAAATGTGTTGCGTCTCAAATCCATAACTACCTCTCTACTAACAATCTGTTTGAGCTCTTCCAGTCTGGCTTTCGTTCCAACCACAGAACTGAAACTGCTCTTGTCAGGATTACTAATGATTTATTACTGGCAGCAGACTCTGGTTTACTAACAATTCTTATTCTTCTGGACCTGAGTGCAGCCTTTGACATGGTTTCGCAAGAGGTACTTTTGAATAGGTTTGCCTCTGTAGGGATCTCTGGCACCCCTTTTTTATGGTTTAAGTCCTATCTCGCAGAACGTACTCAGTTTGTCCAAATTAAGGATTTTAAGTCAAGATTGCAGATTGTCACTACTGGTGTCCCACAAGGCTCCATACTGGGTCCACTCCTGTTTATCATATATTTATTGCCTCTTGGTCACATTTTTAGAAAATACAACATACAATTTCACTGCTATGCTGATGACACTCAACTCTACCTGTCCACCAAGCCCTCCAGTTCTTTTCCTCCTTTCGCTTTGAGCCGATGTTTAGCTGAAATAAAAATCTGGCTTTCAGCTAACTTTTTAAAATTAAATAGTGACAAAACTGAAGCCCTTCTCATAGGACTAAAAGTGTTTTGGATAAAGCTGATAATTTTACAACATACATTGATAATAGCACAATTCTTCCCTCTGTGCAGGTAAAGAGTTTGGGTGTCATCTTGGATAGCACACTCTTATTTGAAGGTCAGACCAATAATATTACGCGTACTGCATGTTTTAACCTGCGTAATATCACTCGTCTCCGCCCTTCGCTCACAACCAATAACACAGCAATTCTCATCCATGCATTAGTTACTTCACGTCTTGACTACTGTAATGCACTTCTCTCTGGGCTTCCTTCTAAACTTCTCCATAAACTCCAACTGGTTCAGAACCATGCAGCTCGTGTCATCTCTAGGACTTCATCTCACGAGCATGTCACACCACTTCTTTATCAGCTTCTCAAACTTCTCACTTTCAAGGCACTTCATAATCTTGCTCCTCAATATCTCACCTAACTTCTCCATATTTATACCCCTTCTCACACTCTTAGATCAGCCAACTCTTTTTCCCTGGTGCCACCTCGCACTCGATTAAGCACAATGGGTGCCAGATCTTTTAGCTCTGCAGCTCCTCGACTATGGAACTCGCTTCCACTGGATCTAAGGAGCAGTGGTAGTCTTCACACTTTTAAATCTCGTCTCAAGACCCATCTTTTTAAGCAGGCTTTCTTTTGACTATCTTTTATCATGTTATTTTATACTCATGATGTGTTTGTACCTGCAACTCCTTACATGCATTTAAAATTTTGTTTGGGAACGTTTTATTATTTGTTTTAATTTGTTCTGTTATGGCTGTTGATGCTTGTTGTAAGGCGACCTTGGGTGTCCAGAAAGGCGCCATTTACAAATAAAATTAATTATTACTACTATTATTATTATTATTATTAGTCAAAGTTTCTTTAAGGCAGTGGTTCTCAATTCCGGTGAATGACAGAGAAATCCTTGTTTAGGAGTTAAGACTTGAAGGTTTATCTATATATTTCTCATGTCTGTGATTTTTACTTCTAAGTAAATCTAAGTATTTACTTAGATTCCAGTGCATTTATTGACCCCACATGATTCATTACAATAGAGCTGCAGAAACTGTTATAAAACACATGTCTGGACAGAGCCCCTTCCCTGGAGAATTGTCAGTCTATAATGATCAATGATTGGCCCTTTTACTAGAAGGTGGGGCTTCCTTAACTAGATTGGCCAAACTGACCATTACACGTTTCTCTATTCAAAACTATACAAGTTACATATCTAGTGTATTCTATAGTCTTTGTGTAAAACAGGTAAAACGTATGTCTTAGTAATGTGTTAGCTGAGAAAGGTAGCTAACACGTTATTATGAAATATTAGCTATGCTCCACTTCCCATCAAGCAGTTCTTTGCCTCCATGTTTCAAATCCTTTAATGCACAGCAATCTGTTGATTATCTCTTACATATAGTTTATACACTTACCTACAAAATTTGCTGACCAGTTATGATAAATGTACCCTAAAGATTACACCACTGTCATTCTAAATCATGCACGCCCATATGTTTCCCCAGTATCTGTAAAGACTACAATCTAACTACAGTATGAGTGTGAGATTTGAGTCATTTAATATTTGTTCTAATAATATATGCATATGCTATATACAGTTGAAGACAAAATTATTAGCCCTCCATTAGCTTAATTTTTAAATGAATAATTTCCAGAACAAAACAAGAGAATAAAAGTTACCGTGATCGACATCCACCACACACCACACAAGCATCAACTTTCTGAACGGTCTTTAATTATTTTGTGCCATATAACATTATGGGTCAATCATGGACAAAAACAAACAAGTATATAGCTACAAATATAGATCTTATGAAACATCACTATTCAGTTTACTAACACCACTGACATTTAGTTCACTTGCAAGTGAAAAATAAATAAATAAATAAATGACTCACTCTGTCTAATCTTCAAGAAGAGCCGACAGTTACCTCTTCCATTATGTTTTCTGGCTAACTTGATCGCTTTGCTTTTGTCTCCCACTATCCTGATCTGGAGGTGTCTGTGAGTGTGTGAGAGTGACCTTTGGGTTCAGTCTTTCCAGCAGGACTTGGTGGTCTTTGCAAGTATGTTCACCTCAACAGATGCAAGTGATCACAGTTATTTGTTTTTCTCTCCTGTGCACCACTTGCATCTTCCCCTCTTCATTCCTGAGCTGCTGGTGCCTGTTGGTGTACCCAGGTAAATGTCACACCTCCAGGCATAGGATCTGAGTCGACATCAGCAATTTTTATTCCATATTTGGCTGTTTTTTTTGGCAAGTGCTGCCAAAAGCTGCATCCGCCTTTGAATGGCACAAGCTGTTCATCTACTGTGACATCTTTGCCAGGGTTGAATAGGAGGGGAAGATGATGTGTCCACATTTCCCACAGGAATCTGATGGTGCAAGCTTGTCCTCTCTATGACAAGCTGGTCTCTGCAGCTTCTCATCAAAATGCAGAAGTCTGCCAATTTCATAAACTCTTGTGAGGGACAGGGTGGCTCTGAAAACCATAACCCAACTGCAATCATCCTACAGACAATGTGTGGACTTGTAGGGATGGATTTTACTCAGACTTAAATGTGCCATGTAATAAAACAACAAAAACTCTGGAATCTGAAGAAAAGGACCCGGGATAGACTTTGACACCCTTTGCCCTCTTTCCTGAACTTTCCTTCCCCTCTGGTATTGATAAATACTCAGGTGTGACTGGTAACGAGGTTTTGTTCACTATTTTTGATCAATTTTGATTAAATCCCAACAGATCAGTAAATCTTTAAGTCACTGGTTAACTTTAACAAAATAACCATTCATTGCTCTCCTAGGGTATTTAAAGAGAAGGACGAAATGTCTCGGGGTCGCAAGTCTGTATCCAGACCGGCCCGTAGTGAAGAGCTCTCACGCTCAACACTATGTATAATTTGGATTTTTTCCTTTGAGTAATTGATGTAGTACATTTCTGAATTGGCTTTTTATTGTTTAAATCTGTAATTGGCATGATACATTTTCATCTGGAAAATAAAGTGTTAAGTTTTGATTCATTCTGAATTCTCCTGAAATCTTTTATATCCAGTAGATTAAGTGGAGTCTGCGCTTCACTTATATTTGTGACACGATTATATTCGATTGTTAAGACACATTTGACTGTACGGAGCAGTTTGGCACGACAGCATGAAGATCTTTTAATCATTTAATCACTGCTATTAGCAAGTTGTATGGAAATGACTAAATGAACTACTCTTTTAGGATGAGTGAGCAGGAGGCAACCAGACTATTTGAGTATTAGTTAACCCTACATCCTCTGACTAACTTCAGCGTGTTGAGATAATGTCCGTGAGAAGAAACGCAATCCCGGGGCGTGGAACTCTAAGTGGCGTTTGGTCCCTAATGAACATATAACTGAAGAGTATGGGATCAGATATAAATCAAACTCTAACTTGTGTCATAAATGACGAATGTGATCCGTTCTTACAATTAGAAATACAGTCTAAATTTGACGGTCACTTAAAATTGGAGTCAGATTAAATTCGGAGCTGTAAAACAAATATGAATAAATACTAATAAATAACAGAATTCTTTTCAGAAGCACTAGAGAAGGCTTACACACATTTAACCTTCGACCATGCTGTTAGTTTCGTCATTGGGCTGTCATAGACGAGTCTCTGGATTGATCCCATGGGCTAGCCTGTCACTGTCATCACTGGCTTGCTTGGTTTGGGATTTGTGGAGCTGTGCAGCATTGGATTTGCTCTTCAGTGTTTTGGCTTTCAGCAGTGACATTTACATTACACTAAACTGAACAAAACTAAAGCAGTTTCAATTTATTAGAACTTCATCTATGATAAGCTGCTTTGACACAGTCTACATTTTAAAAGCGCTATAGAAATAAAGATGAATGAGGTAAACAGGCTTTAAACTGTGGTGCTCCCACAAGTGCATATTGAATACAGACAAAAAATCAGGGTGTACTGTTGCCAAAAAGTTTTGAACAAATAATAAAGTTGTTCCTGCAAAATTTGGACACCACTGCAAAAGCAAATATAATACCAGATAAAAAGCAAATGCAATGCCAGTTATAGTGCTCTATAGGATATTGCAGAAATGGAAGGAGGTTCAGACTCAGGTAAGGATTGAACATCTGGAGTAGCGGCTTGGACCTGGGCTATAATCCAGAAAGCAAGGCTAGCATACTATCTGCTAAACCATGAACTCTGTGTTGATTAAACTTTAACCTGCTTACTCAAGGTATATCAGTTCCAAAACACACAGTTTATGTGTGTGTGCATGTGTGTGTGTTGTAGCACACCACCCCATGCAGGATCATCACCCTGAAAACCAGCCCTGAAAACCGGTCGTCAGCAGCCACTCAGACCCACAGTATATATACTGTGTATATAATTTTAAATCATCATATGAACTTTAAATCATCAAAGTGAACTTTAAATCATCAGACAGGTGTCAGCCAGTTAGATTGAGCAATGTAAATAGAGCAGATGCTAGCCAATCTAATTTACGCAACACTGAAAAAGTAATGTGATTGGCTGTTGTCCTCTGGATAGACGCTGACATGTTTTGAATGAACCCTAAAACACGTAGAAACCGTGAAATGCACATCTGCGCAGGTGTGGAAAACTTGAAAAATGTGAAAAATATCATGTCAGGTGAATGTGGTGAAGATGTACAAAGTGATAGGAGACATCTGGTGTGAACATGAGCCAGTAACCCCCAAAAAAGGCCTGAGTTAAGCAAGATATTGAGCAGCTTTTTGACCCGCACTATCATATTGGTAAAATATGCGTCTGAGCAGGACTCTGACAGACAGTGTTGCCAACTATTTTCAATGAAAAGGCGCTAAGCTCTGCCTGAAAAGTCGCTAAATGAAAAGGTGGAGGTGAAAAGTTGTCTTGTGAGTTGTGATGTTATGATGATGCGTGAGGGTGAATTTAGCACTGAAGATTGGAGGCAGGATTGGATTAGAACCGCACATCAAGTGCTTTGCACACACCTGACAGGCTGGCCTCAAAGTTGCGCGTCACTCGTTTGGGGCGGATGAGTGTGATGTAACCGATTTTTTCTTCACCGGAGTTCAAAGGTTGCCGCGTCCAAAAGCAAAGGCTGCTACAACTGCAGTCACACACATTAACCACGGCTCATAACATACGATGGAATAGCACTTTAGATATGCTTAAAGTCATAATCGTTGTAAACACTAATCAAATTAAGACATGTGGAGTATTCCTATTTCAGCCGAATTATTGAAGTTCTGTACAGACATGTAAACGACACAATCAAACTATTACCGTTGTGTAGGACTTTTAGCTGCATTTTGCAACAAGATAAGCCATCCACACTCAGCTGTTTGACACTTCTCTGCACCCATCGAGTCAGTAAAGGACCACAGACATACACATCTCCTCCGAGTGCGCGCACACACACACAGTGAACTCCTGGAGACACATACACCCGTCATTGTCATTATCATCATCACCGAACACACGTTTATGCTGTCCGGAAAAAACAGAAGCTGTTGCTTGAATGAAAGTGAAACATTGATTTACATGATTACATACATTTTTTTTTTAAAGTTTGTTTGTAAAAAAATTTGTGGAAAGGAGTTCGTTTCTCATGTGAAATTGTACAGGGAAGAAGCCAGTCAGTAGAGTTTATAGCTAAATATTTAGCAGTGTTTGCATGTCCTTTACTGCACAATTCATTAAAATAAATGTAAAATAACATTCATTACAAGTTGATTTATAAAAGCACCTGAATTGTTTTACATTTTGTGATTTTTCTTCAGTTGAATAAAAATCTATTTTCCATTCATATATTAGCAAAATATTTTGCAGTGTTTGCATGTCCTTTACTGCACAGAATTAAGTAAAATAGAAATAAAACATTACAAGTTGATTTAAAAAAAGCACCTAAATAGTTTTGCCATTTGTGTTTTTTTTTTTGTTGAATAAAAGACTATTTTCCATTCATATATTTCATCATTGAAGATTTCTTAAAAATACTGTAAAAATATCGTCTCGTGAACCCAATCTCGTGTCTCGTCTTGTGGAGTAAGTGTCTCGTCACACCCCTAATAAAAGGGTATTTATATGTGCACTACGCTTTATGTATGTATGTCAATTTACCTAAATTTATTGCTGTTTGAATACATATACCTATATAGATGTGTAGTGAATTTGCAGTAATCTCTCAGACGTAATAAACTCAGACAAGTTCCCAAACTGTCACTAAAATCTCTGTGATTGTGAACAAGAAAAATTAAATTGTTAAATAAAAAAAACAAAGGAGAAGAAGATCAGTTTGACTGTGCAAGGGAAATACCTCACACTCGCGGTGCTAAATCATTTGTTGTTGGTACGCAGAGGGGTGATCTGCTCAGGCTGCAGGTGAAAGAGACTGCTATACGAGGACTGGGCCACCTGTAAGTGCTCTGAGGCGGTGGAGGGGCAGACGGCATCATCCGCAGCTCGTGGAGAAGAGTAGGAACGGTACAGTATGGACACATGAGAGTCTATAAAAATCTCCAGTAACACCAAAAAAAAGTCGCTAGATTTGTCGCTAGTCGCTTTTTTGAAAATTTGTCACTGGGGGATCTGAAAAGTCGCTAAGTTGGCAACACTGCTAACAGAGTCGGCTTATAACCTTTAGCTGCGTCCCAAATGGCACACTATACACTATGCACTATGTACTTATGCACTTACACACTCAACAGCATAGTGTATGTATGTAGTGTTGTCCCAAATGGAACACTAATGGTTATTTTACTAAGCGGAAATTCAAACCGTTTCCCTGATGATGTTTGATGGTTGCCAAATTAGTGAAATAAATGACCAAACTTCCAAATAATACCTGCCATGAGTATAAGCGCATTCACCATCGGGAGGCGGTATAATCACTCTCATAGGAGAATTTTGCTTTCACGATCCAAAATAAATAAAGTAATCCAACATGTGCGCCCGATAGCGCCGCCCCTTCATGAGCAAAGCAGCATCCGTTGAGTGTGTGAAGTGTCCAACATTCCACACTTCATTTTACCAGTTGAATAAGTGCATCATCCGGGTACTTAAAGTGCACTTATTATTTTTAGAGTTTTCAGTGTGAACGCACTACTTACACTACTTATACTACAAAATGGCATAGAATAGTGCATAAGTATGTGATTGACCCACCTTTCATGCATTATATTCTTTGTTATGAAATAACTTGCCATGAATTGGTCTCTCTATGTGGTCACTCTACAGTATGTGCTGACAATGTATGCATTACTTTTTCACTAAATATATTTGTTATTGTTACATTCTTATCAGTAGTCTATGTACCATGATGATCAATGTGTTGACTGCATTTATTTTCCACTAAAATTAGCACATGCTATTGTTATATTATTAACAAAATAAACAGTGTTGACAATGCATTTGTTTTCCACTAAAACATTTATTGGTCATTGGTGATTTTGCATTGTTTTTCCAACGTGTTGCCAATTGTGGCGTGTTGCAAAACATTTGCATCTTGTGTTTTATTGCTGACATCACCAGCAACTAGATGACATCAACTCAACTTTAATAACATAAAAGTCAACTTAAAAAAATCTAAAGTTATTCAACCACTATATATGTGTGTGTGTGTGTGTGTTGGGAAAATTATTCAATACAGTTTAAATAATTAGGAAAAATCAAGAGAAACTTAAAAATGATAAAATTTAGGTGAAATTTTGTAGTTTGTATTTTTTTATTATACTTTTTTGCAATATCTCATTTGAACATGCTCCGTTTGTACATGATATCAGAGGGGGAAACCCTGACCATTATTGATGATCTCTCCCTCATTAGCATAAACAGCCCTGAGTGAAAAGCAGGCGTCCACCATTATGCTGTGTTCACACCAGACTCGGCATGCGCGAATAAATCGCACTATTCGCACGTAAAATTACATTTTGAGTTCACTCACGCATGAAATTCACTTCACAGTAGATGCAGATTCGCGTCATGGGCAGGGCTTCTGTCTAGCTTCGTGGCTAAATGGCTAATATGGATTTTACTGAGAGAGTAGCTGTGCTTAATGTGCGTTAGGAAGGCTGAAAAACAGCGTAGATTCGTTCGGCACCGTGTCTGAGTCCACTAGATCCTTTCAGAGGTGCTTCCAGCTCTGTGAGTTCATCAACTTTTCCAGAAACTATACCTGGATGATGGAAGCTTTCAGCAGTGCTTCCAACTGAGCCAATCCCAGTTTAATGAGCTGTTGTCCGGTGTCGGCAGGAGGATTTTCCCTCGTGACACCAACAACAGGCGCTACGTCAAACGTGCAAAATGCTCAACTCATGCCACGTCATTCGCGCGAATCACGCCACAGGATGTCTATACATGTCTTTGCATTGACTTAACATGTAAATCACTTGCACGTGATGCTTCATCCGCATCTGGTGTGAATACACCATTAGAGTTTTCCCTGTACCTGCTGAAGATTATGGCAGCGACAAGGATAATGAATGTGGAGTTTCAAGGAGTCATCTTCAAGGAGTCAGTATCCTCTTCGCTGAGGATAATCAGCGAAGAGGCTACTGAATGTGGAGTTTCAGAATGCACAAATAAACACCAGTCTCCATAGACTACCTTTTTCTGAGCCTCTTCTTTTGACATATTCAGTTTTTTGACAAAGATAACGTTAGACCTGTTTTAAATCTGCTGCTATGCTGATGCACAGGCATTTGTAGCTCCGCCCTCTTTTGAAAATAGCACGTCTCATTTAAATTCAAAGCGACAGTCACCACAATAGTATAATATGTATCAAAGCCTAAAAAGGGGCAGTTTCGTAGAGTTATAAAACATGTATGTGTTTTTTTTTAGCTGAAACTTCACATACACACTCTAGGGACATAAGAGACTTATTTTACATCCTGTAAAAATGGGCATAATAGGACCCCTTTGATTTAGCCTGCTTTTACGCAACTGAGCCAAAGCTAAAATCAGCCGGGATAGTGTGGAAGTCCCAGCTTAATTATTTGACTTGCATTTCCAATACCCCTCGGGTTATGCTTGAAGCATATGTTTCTATTCGCAACTGAAAGCTAAGGATCTGATTTATCGGGGTATGTCACATAAATTGCTCTCTGCAATACCCTTCTATTCCTGTCATGCACAAACAAGCATATACTAATGCTGTCCACCAGGAGGAGCCACAGGTTAGAAATTGTGAGTACGTTTATTTCACCAGTGGTTCCCAACCCCGCATATTTTGAATGTCTACTTTTCCTGATCCGCCCATTACAGGCCTTGGAGGTGTCTATGAATTAGCTTTGAATCGGTTTTAAGATGGAGACAGCAATTGTGAAACACTGCCATGTATTAAACTACTGATGGACACACTTTGTCCTGGAGGGCCGGTGTCCCATCCTTGTATTAAACTGTCTAAATGGACCCATATAAAAATATTTTTAATGTACAGTTGACGGCATCCATAACCATAAAATACAACCCATGCTTGTGTGTATTTAAATAGTTACTGAAAGAATATTCATGGCAATAAATAAATAGCTTAGTCACACCTTGATCTCAAAAGAGGGTTAAACTTGAGGATTTTACGAGATCTCTGGGGGTGTTTTACTGAGATTTCACAATGCAAATTTACTTTTTTAAAAAGGATTTAAAAATAATGACAGTTTTGTTTTGTCTTTTCAGTTCTGATGAAAACTTCAAACTACTTTAAAACTGATTTTCCCTCTTTTTTTTCTT
Source organism: Danio jaintianensis (assembly GCA_903798115.1). Lineage (NCBI taxonomy): Eukaryota > Metazoa > Chordata > Actinopteri > Cypriniformes > Danionidae > Danio > Danio jaintianensis. Next base: position 2,891,941 of record CAIGQV010018081.1, on the reverse strand, counting down.
TCTTATCCTCTGGACTTTGACTCAAATATAGTGTGCATGAAAAGTCATCACCGTGTCACATCTGTTTTTCTCCTTCATTGACCTCAGTCTTGCTTGGTTTTTCAGACTATTCTTTGTTGTATTTCTAGCTGGACACCAAGTGATATCCACCACTTCGATAACATTCTCACCGCTAATTATATTTGCATGATTAAGTGAAAATTGAGACAAGGAAAAAAAAATTATATATTTATTTTTTTCCAAAAAACAATACAGAAGGAAGACATCCCATAAAGTGTTCACAGGTAAAATATGCATATAAAATGTTTTTGTGAGAACTGACAAAACATCCTATAGGTATATCTAGCTAAAAAGTTCAACAATGGTTAATATACATAGCACCATTTCCAAACACAAACAAAACAACACTTTTTTTTTTTTGCTTTATTATTCTGTAATTAGGATATGAGAAAAACTTCAAGTCAACATCAACAAATTCCCTTTGAGAATACACTTTATTAAAAACAAGATATTTGAAAAGGGTTATAACACACAATACAAAACAAAACGAACAAAAACAATTTATACTTTTCCTATACTGTATATCTCCTCCATGAGTAAAATCTTTTTTTAAAAGTCAGGGCCTTCATTGACACTTCATATTTACAAAAAAAAGCCATGTAGATGTGATATAAATAGGCTCACCAGCCAAAGACACTCATTTTCATCATGCTCGCTGTGTCTTCGCTGTATCGAATCTTCATGAATGGTCAACTTCTTTAATCGCATTAGGTCTAAATATTCAGGCCTGGAGGAGACGGCCATTTAAGAGTCAGTTTTTCAGTTCTAATAAAAATCCCAGAGGGCTGAACTCTCATTCTTTCTTCCTCAGGATGATGTAAATGAAGCCACTGATGAGCGTAAGAGGGAAGGCCAGCCAGGCCAAGACAAAAGCATATCCGTAAGTATCGCTTTCATTTTTCCACTGTGGACTCATCACCGTGTAGATGATGGCACCGCTCATCACAAACAGACCTTTCAGAGATTAATGGAGAGAATTAAGACACATAAGATGAACTAATATAAGAGATGAAGAAATACTTACTTGCAAGGATCTGGAAAACGGCCGTGAAGTAGAAGCGACCTCCCTTTACGAGAGTGAAGAGCTGGCAGAGGAAGAAGATGAAAGAAATCAAGCAGAAAATGGTGGCGAGCACCATCAGGGCCTGCACTGCCTGAAGCCAATCTGAAATAAATCATAAATAAACATAATACTTTCATTTTGTTACATCCATGCTATACTGTTAGAATTTCATACATTGCTTGTAAAATTCTTTTGCTCATTTTTCCATTCATAAAAATGAAACATTTAAGACATACTGAATTCATCTTACTCACCTGCATCAGCAGTTCCACTGCATTTATATCCTCCGTTAGTTTGTGTGCAGTCATACCAGAGGTCATAACTTGTATCTCCATGTGTTCTCCAAGCCTATTTTTTTTAAAGAAACACCCTTGTGATTACCTCTACACACAAACCAATCAAAAACATGACCCAATAACATCAGTCAAAGATGATACTCACATTGGCACATGTGGCAATGAAGAGAATGATAAGGCTTGTCAAATGCAAGACTATCGTTGCAAACAGAATGACCAGCATTTTGGGTTTCTTCTAAAAGAACAGAAAGAGTAAGTAATACACGTTAAAACACACATACACACACACCTGGCGGATTTGTGATGGACAATGTTTACTCATGCAGTTCCTCATCTGGCCACAAGACGGCGCTTTTGTCAAAGGTAGCTCAACCCAAACACTATCAGTGCCGTCTGTTTTCTTTTTCCTTCATCTACATTTTAATTGAAAACATCTGTAATATTGACACATTGCGTTAATTAACAGCACTAATCACGTTGCAATCTTTGAAAGCTATCAATATGTCTGTATTTTATCAGAAATAAAAACACACTACTACAACTAACTACACACATACAATCCAGTCACATCACTTTTTTTCTCGAGGTGCCGCCTTTTTTTCGTCACGTCTCTTCAAAGTGTTTATCTGTTATTTTATGTCTTGCTATCCCGCTACAGTTGGATATTCCGACAGAATAGCAAGCATTTAATGATTAAAGTTATTGAGAAGTGCAAACTCAGCCATTTTTTTCTGAAGCAGACAAAAAGAAAACATTCCCGAGCAGCGTTTGTTTTCATCCAAACCAGTTATTGCAAAACTCCGCACGCCAACCGTGCCTTCAGTGAAAACGTAAGATGCGTTCACACAAGACTAAGCCTGGCAATGCAAAACCAATACTTACAATGTTAAAAACACAAATACAAACTTATTTAAAGCACGTGAGGATGAAAATATATTTTGAATAACAAACTTGAACAAACTTTCCGAAGTATAGCCATCTTTGCATGGAAAATACTACTAAACACAAATGTGGTTGAGAATCTCCTGAAACGGCGTGCGAATATTCCATCAAAAAGGACCAAAGAGAAAAAGAAAACTTCCATAGATCTCCAACTTACAGGTAAGAGAGAGAGAGAAAAGGAAAAAAATCCTTGAAATGCAAAAGAGAGCAGGAAGAAAACACAGGTCGCCTTTTCTATGGGATCCCACTATAGATTCTCAAAGCACGAGTCTCCGTATTCCAGATGTAGTACCACAGCAGTATTTGCTTTTTTTCCTCCTTTCTTTTTTTTTTTTTTCAGAAACGTGAGAACACCGCCCTGGAGCGTCCCTACGTCACACTTTTCTCTCTTTTCCCTCCCATACTTTACAACTCCTCACTTTAAATGGTTGCACTTACAACAAGAAAAAAGTATGTTTATTTACATTGTGCTGTTACAATCAGAAAGTACATGCTTTCAGTTCGATTTTTATGCTCAGCCTACTTTGTATGTACAAAAAAACATTTTATTTACTTCTCAGAAATATCTTTAACATCACTCAGAAGTAAATGTTTGAATACTATCAAAAAAGTTATAATGTTTTGACTTTATTGAGCGTTTTTAAAAGCTCAATGAAGTATTCCGTTATAGATATACTGGGTTTGTATTATTATTATGACCTTCATTTTACCAGGAAAAGCACATTGAGATTAAAAATTTCTTTTACAAGAGCATCCTGGCCAAGATTAGGCAGTATACAGTTCACATTGGTTTAATAAACAAACAAAAACACATAACAGGTAACATCATTCATCCATCAAAACACACATACAATGACAGTTAAAAACTATTCAGAACATCTACAGGCGGAAGTTTCAAACTCCAAATCATTTAAAATCTTTTTAAAAGCATGTAGTGAATCCAACTCTTTAAACTGCAACTTTGTTTGGAGGGTATAATGGAAAATCTTAAATATCTTAATAACATACTGTGTTACACTCAATAATCCAATCAATCAATGAACCAATTAATAAATAAATTGTTTTAAATAACAATTTGATTAAAAAAAATCTAATTCTTTTGAATGTAAAATTATATAAAATGGACTAAAAAAGTAGTTATATAATAATGATAATAAAATATAATTAAGTTAAAGAAAAATTACAAGTACTTTCAGTACAATAAAAACTAAAATAGTAGTTTACTATACTTAAAAGTTCACAATTAGAAACAAAAAAGTACTACAAGTATTTAATTAAGTTATAAATATACAGATAAATGTACTCGTAGGATAATTGCAGTACAAAAAACTAGGTGTGTACTCAATGTTTACACTGTTACACTTGAATGATACTTAGAACCTAAACATTTAAACCTATGCAAACTTCGAAAATACGTTGATTCCCCTGTGAAAAGTTAACCCTTTTAACAATCACTACACATATCAGTCAGTCTGTTCTGCACTCACATTCACAGCAAGACCAGCTTCATCCGCCATTTTGAATGCTCCCCTTTAATGGCACGCATGGGGTACGTCCCAATGTGTGAGTGTTTTTGGTGTGTACTAGCATGGTATGCCCAGAATGTTGGCATGTGTCTGTTTGCTCCAGCGGCTGGACTGAATAGCAAACAGAACCCATCACAGTCACTTTGAAGTCAGGATTTCAACTTATATTAAATGTTATTTGCATGTCTCCTCGCAGATTCTTGAGTCGCTCAGCTCTGGATTTATAAGCATGTTTTAGGTGCCTTCAGCTTGACTCTGTTACGCCCTCATCAGGAGTCCCATGGCAGCAGCTGTGTTTGTAAATAGAGTGAGGGAGGCGTTCCCTGTGCCAGCCCAGTTCTTTTTTGGGTGGAGTGCAGAGTTGCCAAGTCCGCTTATAATATGCAACTTTTAGCTTCTTTTTTTGTTAAAGGGATAGTTCAAACGAAAAGAAAAAAGCAAAAACATTCTCACTATTTACTCACTATCAGGTGGATCTAAAGCTTTATGAGTTCCTTTATTTTTTTTCTTTTGACCATATAAAAAATAAGATATGTTGTAGGAATTGTAGGTAAAGCAAAATCTATGGAAGTCAACGGCTACCAGTTTTTAACATTCTTCAGTATATCACAAGGGATTATGTTGAACAGAAGAAATAAACTCAAACAGGTTTGGAACAAGTGGAGGATTAGCAAATTATGACATAAATGTCAGTTTTTTTAGGAGAACTATCACTTTAAATTATACACACACACACATATCACAAGTTGTAGACTTTTGGGTGTTGTTTCTTTGAATTTATGGTCAATATTACGATTATGTTTTCTAATGCATTGACTTTCTGTTCTAATAGTCATTCAGTGCAGTAATAAAAGTTCTGTGGAATCACTTTCTGCTACTCATTGGAGAAATATCCCATTCAGTAGGTGTAAATAGACATATGGCTTCGCGGCAGTAGCTCCTCGGTCAAGAACATGAACCAAATGTCTAAACCCGCGGATAGCTAGTGCAACAATGGCTAACATTAGTAGGGTAAAACTAGCCTGCCTCACGATGGTCTAACCCCAGCTCACGTTCCCTGTTAGTGGGTAAGCAATCCAATGCTTGGTGAATTATGCTTCACAATGATAGAAAGAGCTGACATCAAAGGATAAAAAATGTGTGGATAGAATGTGTGTCCTGATTGATTGGTTGATTGATTGATTGATTGCTTTTTAAACTGAAAATGGTTTGGTGAAGGCTCATTCGTCATAAATACAAATTCATAACAGCTACATTTGATGAAAAATAACATAAGGAATAACTGAAGATCGTGGCTGTTACACTTCAGGTATGCATTATTTTCTACTAATTCAATGGACCAGAGTCAATTATTCCACTTATACACTACCTGACAAAAGTCTTGTCGACTATCAAAGTTTTAGGAACAACAAATAATAACTTGACTTCTAGTTAATCATTTGGTATCAGAAGTGCCTTATATGCAAGGCAAAGGCCTCTAGATTACGCTTATTTTACCAAAATAAAATATGATCATACCTTGATTTTTAATTGTTTAATTAGGACAGTAAGGTCTGACTTTGCTTAGCCACAAGTCTTGTCACTTAACAGAAATAGTGTACAGTATAGAATATAAAGTCATGGTGCAGTGGAAAAAGAATTATTATTGTGTATGACTCCCATGAGCTTGGACGACTGCATCCATACATCTCTGCAATGACTCAATTGACTTAATAAAGTCATCTGGAATGGCAAAGAAAGCGTTCTTGCAGGACTCCCAGAGTTCATCAAGATTTTTTGCATTCAACTTTAATGCCTCCTCCTTCATCTTAGCCCAGATATGCTCAATAATGTTCATATCTGGTGACTGGGATGGCCAATCATGGAGCACCTTGACCTTCTTTTTTTTTTTTTCAGGAACTTTGATGTGGAGGCTGAAGTATGAGAAGGAGTGCTATGCTGTTGAAGAATTTGCTCTCTCCTGTGGTTTGTAATGTAATGGGAAGCACAATTGTCCCATAACTCGCTCGCATGCCCCTATACTGAATGTAACCCCAAACCATGATTTTTCCTTCACCAAACTTGACTGATTTCGGTGAGAATCTTGGTTCCATGCGGGTTCCAATAGGTCTTCTGCAGTATTTGTGATGATTGGGATGCAGTTCAACAGATGATTCATCAGAAAAATCTACCTTCTGCCACTTTTCCAAATGATAAGCTAGCGGTCAAGTGATTATTTGTTGCTCTTACAACTGGGATCGAGACTACTAGGTAGTGTACTACATTTACCATATATAAAGGCATTGTTCAGATGTTTTATTTCAGGACATTTGTCAGGTTTTTGTCCTCAAACTGCTCCTGTTTGAAATACTAGTTTCTTATGCATCTCATCTAAATCATTCTGTTTTTATTTAATCTTATTTGATATTTGACAGTTGTAGGCTGTGAAATAGCTGAAATAATTCAGCGTAGCGAGATGAACCTGTAATGAAACTACTTTAGCCACGCAGATCCCTGAAAATAGTTGCCCACCTGTGAATGTTTATCAGCCAATCAGAATTAAACATTCAGCAGTCACATAGTATAAGTAATAATATTGGTCTTGTTCGGTTGAGTTTTCGTCTTGTGAGAGTTGGCATCACTGGTTGAGTGTTGGACGAAGTTGCTGTGGCTTGGCGGAGGAGGAGATCTGCTGTTCTGGAAGATGGATGGATTTCGGGTCAGAGTAATGGGCTTGTGGCGGCAGGGCAATGCGTTTACCCTGATCTCTGTGTTTGATGCAGGTCATAGGGAGGATCATAAATCAGCAGCCTTGACTCCTTGACTGTCTGTTCACTGTATGGGTGACTAACTCCTGCCAGTGGACCATTAAGTGTGCCCTTTGTGCTCTCGTTTTTATAATTGCTGCTAGCCTAAGTTTTTTTTAATATTATTATTTAACAATAATGCTTTAAAGATAATTAAGCAGAGTGCAGAAAAATAAATAAATAAATTCATATATTCTAAAAACATTGTAGGTTCTAAAAATGTTACCATTTAGTTTTTTTTAGACAATGCATAAACCTTATTTTTGGTTGTTAAAACAAAGTTAAACATTTAAGTTGCACAGTAAACATTTTATTATTTTATTCATTCTCTTTCGGCTTAGTCCCTTTATTAATATGGGGTCGCCGCAGCGGAATGAACCGCCAACTTATCCAGCATATGTTTTACGCAGCGGATGCCCTTCCAGCTGCAACCCATCACTGGGAAACATCCATACACACACATACACTACGGACAATTTAGCCTATCCAATTCACCTATACCGCATGTCTTTGGACTTGTGGGGGAAACCGAAGCACCCGGAGGAAACCCACATGAACACTGGGAGAACATGCAAACTCCACACAGAAACGGCGACTGACCCAGCCGAGGCTGGAACCAGCGACCTTTTTGCTGTGAGGTGAACGTGCTACCCACTGTGCCACCGTGCAGCCCCTCAGAACATTATATAAAACATTATTGTAATGTTATATTATTGTTAAGTTCTAGGTAATTTATAAAAACTTTATTGTGAGAGTTAGTTGGGTAACAGGTTGTGAGAGAAAATTTATTAAAAGAGATTATTTCTCACAATTAAGAGTTTATAAATTGCAATTGTAATAATGCTTTATTGTAATTCTTAATTATTATCTCACAAGCCTTTCTTGCAATTCAAAAATGTCGTTTTTGTCACATTTCTGACATTTTGGTTGTTGTTGCTTTTATTTTATTTATTGACCTGCATTTCATGTGGCCTTGATAATATAAAATGATTGAAAATATTATTTCTTCAAAGGGGTTCATGTGGAAAAAAGTCAGCAAATTCTTGGGTTAGCAAAGAGCTTCATTTGACTTTGCCTGGATCAGCTGGGAGCAATAATCAATCATATTTACATAAATGTGTTACCTATCATGTGATGTAGGCACTGTAAATTTGATTATGATATTGGGAAAACACAGAAACCACTGACTAAATGCCTGGTCATGAATTTAAATGGAAGCTGTTGTATGTTAATGTAACAATCCTACAAGTTGTCCAGGTTTAATTAGACTTTGCGTCCCATATTTCAGACTTTTTGATCCCACTGTATAAGTAAAATGTTTATAAGGTTAATTATGGCGCACGTCTACAATGAAAGATGGCAGAAACGTAAAAAGCAGCTGTTCATAATAAAACTTGACAGGACGAGCCACAGGCCATATGACTCCATCTTATTAAAACAACATCTATTTACTATAAGAAAATTGAATATTCAGACTTAAACATTTCCTTGTGGTGAGGCAGTCGGCGATGCCAGAGTGAGTCATGATTGAAACTGAGATGAGTGTGTATGGTTTAAATCAACACGCTCTTTAAGTCAGAAAACTCTTGGTCTGGCTTCATTTACTTTATTGACCACTAAAGCAGCAGAAAGGCTCTTCCCAGTGTCATGACCTGCATTTGAAGGCTAATCTTCAGTTCATCTTCCACATGCTAATCATTATTGCACAATGAGGTGGTCTTTTGGCAAATTATATATCGATTCTGCCCAAATCCTTCTTTCACACTGTCTTTCAGGGCTCCTGCGATATATGATGGATCATGGTCATATTAACTGCAAACTGGAAGAGAGTTTGGAAAATTGCTTTCATGCCAAACAAACTGACGTCAAACAGATCAGCATTTAAAGCTCCAGTATGTCATACATTGTGAAAACGGAGTATTGAATAGTCTATTGAATGTGCACTTGTAGTGTGCGAATGACATAATCAAATTTAAAACTATGGAGAAATATAAAACTATGCATTTCAAGTTGTTGGATGTGTTTGTTAAATCAGTATCTTCCAAGGTAGTTACACGCATACATACCCACACACACACACTTGTGTAGCTATCTTTATGTGTACTTCTATAGCTATAATTTTTTAATAGACCATTTCAATGTGGTAATGTCATTGGCCCATGAATATTTCCTGCTTGTTATCAAACTATTTCATAACTGTAACAAGGCAACTCAATCATAACTTAATGTTAAAACATTATTTATCAATATGTGGCTCTTTTTGGATTCTCGAAAGCTATAGAAATTAAAAATGTAAAACAGAAAATACGTTGGGACCATTGTTTTTGTTTACATCCCTCATCCTTTTACTTTACAAAATGTATATTCTATCCCCCTACCCCACCCCTAAACCCAACTCTCATAGGAAATATTCTGCATTTTTACATTTTCAAAATACTTAATTCTGTGATTTATGAGCCGTTTTCCTCACAACATCAGGAATAAAATGTATACACACACAAACACATTGGGCCATTTGCAGTGCTTCATGGAAGTGGTTGGAGCTTAACATCTGTTTTGGACTCTCTTATTGGTGGACGTTTCTGCACAGCATCATGTGTAGCAAATTCTAAAAAACACGATTGCCTTAAAAAAATGCATTTCATTGTTTAAACAGCTTATTAGTGATCATATTACTTTACCTATGATGGGTATCACCATGTTTTTCTGTGCTGCAGTGGAAAAATTAGAGCTACTGGATTGACAACATGTTAATTCATCAACTTTTTCCTGAAATACATGAAAGAAAGTGACTGTTTAACTGGAAGAAGAGTAGAGTAAACGTTCTAGCAACTTAAATGTTGTGTATCTAATACAAATAAAGCGTCGTCTGATTTTGTTTAAAAAAAAAAAAGATAATACATAGACATAATGGGAAAGCTGATCACGTGACACACTGATCTAATCCCACTGGTGTGATCGTATTCGTCAGTCTCAAACTTCAGAAGATAGGAAACTGTTCATCTTAGTTACAAATAGTGTTCTTTTTTTGTTTGATTGCTAGAACAACTTGGCTTAACAGTACGATTGCGTCTAATGTCTGCACCACGTCACTTCAAACCTCAAATCTCGAACGTTTCGAAGTTGAACACTTTGATCACTCATAACACATGTTGTGATTAAAATCTCTTCCAAAAGTATAAGCAGCTAGCAGCTAGCATTCCTCGTAGCAAGAGAATCATGTCCCAGTTCTGTCTGCCTCTAGAAAAGGACAGTTTAGTAGGAAATGACACCTCACGGCAATCCGTGCCACAAAAGGAATGCGTGACAGTAATCAGGGAGGTTTCAGTATTAGTTTTGGATGCAGAACATCATTGGGAATTTCGCATGTGTCCGGGGGGAGGGAGGAGTGAAACTAGCAAAAAAAAAAAAAAAAAATCTGGCAAATGGAAGTAATTGACTCACATCAGAAAGAAAAAAATGATGGGTGTGGGCTGAAATGAGTATTATGTCACCAGAGGACGTCCTGAACATACTGAAATGTGCAGGGTGGAGGAAAGCAGCGTTAATTTACATACGTCTCAGCGCTGAAATGGGTTAGATCAACAAATCGTAGCTCGCGTTTGTTGATAACTTTGGCTGTCGCTTTCAAACCTGTCAGAGGCATTCCCTTTCACTTTTTCACATGCAACAAGATATAAATATGTGAAACTTTTCGTTGGGTCTACCAGCAAATCTTGCATAACACGTCCCTTAGGGTACTTGTATCTTGGACAAAAGTTCACAGCTGTATTGTGGCATAATGAAAGATAACGCTTTGTCTGTTGCGAGACAGCAGTAATTATGGTTGCTGTTTTTACTTAACTCATTCTCCCAGTCTGGAGGCTTTCACGATTCCTGCATGAACTGCTCTGAGATCTGTTGATTGTTTGTGTTTCACTCAGCTGTGATCTGATATCAGGCCAGAGGGGCTGTGAGTCAGCTTGCTGGAAAACAATGGCACGCTTACCATGGAAGTGTAAAATGCCCTGGTGTTTCTCTTAGCCCAGATGCTGAAGGGATTGATAGGATCTCTAAGCCAAGTGTGAAGAAGAAACTCATTCAATCACTGTAGGCATGGTCTCCATTCGAAGAGAGCTTCTTACAGTTTTCTAGGGAAAGACCTTTCCGATTGGGGTTCGAAAGGAGGTGATAAAAAGTTCATGAGATATTTACACATTAAAGTAACTATGATATGTTTTTGGCAAATGTGACCCTGGATCACAAAATCTGATCACTAAGTCTTATGTTGCCCAGGTAAATTTTTGGAATAGCCAAAAATACATTGTATGCGTTTAAAACAAAAATCTTTTTTATTTTATTTTATGTCAAAGATCATTAGAATATTAAGTAAAGGTTATGTTCCATGAATATATTTAGTACATTTCTGATTTGTAATATGCATTGCTAAGAATGGAATTTGAACAGCTTTAAAGGTTTTTTATTAGTTTTTAGTTTTTTTTTTTAACCATGAGATTTCAGACTTTCAAATAGTTGTACCTAATATTGCCATGTTTATAGATCCCAACAAAACAAGCATCAATGGAAAGCTTATTTATTCAGTTTTCAGATGTCATGTAAATCTCAATTTACAAACATTGACATTTGTGAATGGTTTTGTGATCCAGAGTCACACATTTCTTATATTTTGTACACATTTGTATAATCTAACGCACCATTGATTATTTCTTTAGAGAAGGGCATTAATGTTGAAAATCAATAGGCATTGATGATGAAAAAAAATAAACTTTGAAGAATTTTGTAAACTGGTAACCACTAACACGCATGGTAGGATCTCAAAAAGTCAAAAGTTACAATAACTTCTCTTATAAAGAGATTCATTATTCTTGTTTTAACTTTTGCAAGTTTGATAAATGTCACCAAGGCTGATTATTTGATTATAAATACAGTAAATATATTGTGGAATTTTACAACAATGAAAAATAGCACTTTTCTATTTTAATATATTTGTTTTTCCATTTAAATAGCACACACAAATGCACACACACGCATACACATTCAGGTCAGACCTTCTGAATGTTCAACAAGTTTGGTTTTCATAAAATGAACAATGGAAACTATCAAAAATTCCACGTTCACTGAGTTATTGTTTATTATTATCAATGATCAAAACAGTGTGTGGAAAATGTAACAGATTTTCTTTCTGGATTCTTTGATACTGGACTTTTTCTGGATTCTTTTGATAAACAGAAACTTTCTTTTGAAACATTACACAGGTTTAGTACTAGGATGAATTGACAAAAGAAATATATGCTGCCACAAAATGTTTTTGATATGCAGTAATTTATATCAACTTTGTTCTCACAGTATAAACAGCACTTCATACATGCAACCACACAGCTGCTTTGATATTTTCCCGACCGGGGCCCCTTGCAAGGGAATAGTCATATTTGGGGGTCCTTGGCTCCACATTCTAGGGTAAACATGAGACCTCCCGAATCACACCATGGGCGAAGGGGAGATGGCTTAACTTAACTGCCCACCCCCATCCAGCCCAAAGCTCAGCCTGGAATAAATCACAAACATGCACCATGACGAAGCCCAGGCCTCGGCGCTCCAGCCGTCCCAAGCATCTGCAAATCATTAGTCGTGGCTTCCTGTTTGAGACTATGTCTTCAGCGCACACATCCCTATCACTGTGTCAGTCAACTCACCTTTGTTTCTGTAGCACTATACAATGTAGATTGTGTTAAAGCCGATATACACGGATGAACAGACAAATAATAAAAGTCAGATATGACCATAGCATATCAGGCAGGTGGCAGAAAGTAAATGTAGGGAAGTTTTAGTTCAATTCCGATTAAGTGCAGTTCAATATTAATGTCCATAAGCTGCAGGAATCACTGTAATCTTTAGGATTCTTTGATGAGTGCAAAGTTCAAATAACCTAGTACATTTTTTTTTAATTAGAAAATACTACCCACATAAACAATATTTTGTTATGTCATTACATAATCACATTCACCTTATTCTAACACAGTATATGAAGCACCAATTAACACAGTTTGAAAGAGAAAGGATTAACCTAAACACCTTCTAGTGTTTTCATGCTATGACCTTCAGGATGTTTTGACTATATATATTTTCTAACTGAATATATTTTCATAGACCAAACAATCAAAACTATAAAAACTGAGCGAGTCAAAGTATTCAAACTTGTACAGAGTATTTAAAAATGCTACCAGCATGCTAAATAATGCTAACATTGTGTTAAACATACTAGCAACATTTCATGTAAACAAACATGTTAGCCATGTACTAAACATGCTAGCAGCATGCTAATCCATACTCACAATGCTAACCTTGTTAACAACATGTTAAACATTGTATCAACAGGCTTATTTAGGTTAACAACGTGATAACATATCTTAAAAATAGCATGCTAGCAACAGCTGTTCCTGTTATTTAAAGCTGAATTGTAGTCTTAAGTGCCACATGATTCATCAGAAATAATTTGAATATGCTTATTTAATTCCCGAGAGATGTTTACTATTATCGAATATCAAGCTTTATATTTTTTAAGATTCTTTGGTGAGTGTAAAGTTTAAATATACTGCATATATTTAAAATTTAAAAAATTACTTTTAATTGAATATTTTGTTATATAATCACATTCACTTTCTTCTCACACAGTATATGAATTACCAATGAAAGGTTTAGAAGGGATCAGATTCGCCCAAACGCATCTGGGCCCATGAAATGCTGGCTTAACAGTGTCCACTGAGACTCTGAGCCGAAGTCCACTCGAATTACAGAAATTGTTCCCTCCCAAACCCCAATAATACATTCCTGCTGCTCTGACACTATTATAAACATTGCATCTTCTACTGGACATCTGTTGGATCTCGTTTTGATTAATTTAAGGGCGGTGGTTCAGCAGAGTTTGCAAAGTAATTAAAAGTATGTCCATTTCTTTTCTCATCATATTGTGTTACAAGGAGCCAACTTTATGTAGTGAGTGAAAGTCAACTTATAAAGGCCTAAAGTTATTGGCTCTACTAAGAATTTACATAGTAGATACAAAAAATTAAATAAAATATTTTAGCAAGATGCAAAATCAGAATTATAAGAAAAAGAAGTGAGACTATGAGATGACAAGTCCAAATCAAGAGAAAAAACATCAGAATTTCGAGGTGTAAATACAAGATTCTGAGAAAAAAAAATCATAACTGCAGGATGCAAACTTGGAATTTGAATGAAAAAAAATTCTGGACAAAATCTAAATTGCAAAAAGTCTAAATAGTAAAAAGGTTCTTGCAAACACATAATAATAATAGTAATAATAATAATAATAGGCGTCACGGTGGCGCAGCAAGAAGGTCGCTGGTTTGAGCCTCGGCTGGGTCAGTTGGCATTTCTGTGTGGAGTTTGCATGTTCTCCCCGTGTTCGCGTGGGTTTCCTCCGGGTGCTCCGGTTTCCCCCACAGTCCAAAGACATGTTCTATAGGTGAATTGGGTAGGCTAAATTGTCCGTAGTGTATGAGTGTGTATGGACGTTTCCCGAAAAGAAAATGAATGAATGAATGAATAATGGTAATAATAATAATAATAAACCAAAGCAAAATATTTCAGAATTCAGAACTGAATTCTGAGATAATTAATAATAATAGTTTTATAAACTCAGAATTCAAAGATAAAAACTAGATTAGTAAATTATAAACAGAACTCTTTTTAAAGAGACAGAATTGTTAGTCATTTAGTCCAAATTTTGAGGAGATTGAAAAAATTGCATTAAAAATGATTCAAAATGATTAGATGATATTAACATTATTCTAAATAAACATCAGAAACTTAACTTAATAAACGTTTTAGGGGGATAAAGCCAGAATGGGCTAAATATATTCTGGAATAAAGTTAGAACTGTAAAATGTAAACAGAATTATATAAATAATTCATTCATTAATTTTTCTTCGGTTTAGTCCCTTTATTCATCTGGGGTCGCCTCAGCAGAATGAACCGACAACTTATCCAGCATATGTTTTACACAGCAGATGCCCTTCCAGCTTCAACCCAGTACTGGGAAACACCCATACACTCTCATTCACACACATACACTACGGACAATTTAGCTTACCCGATTCACCTATACCAAATGTCTTTGGACTGTGGGGGAAACCGGAGCACTCGGAGGAAACCCACACGAACACGAGGAGAACATGCAAACTCCACACAGAAATGCCAATTGAGCCAGCAAGGATTCGAACCAGTGACCTTCTTGTTGTGAGGCAACAGTGCTAACCACTGAGCCACTGTGTCGCCCTATATAAATAATAATAATTAAAAAAAACATAAGAATTTTGGAGAGAGAGAGAAAGAGAGAGAGATAAAGATTACAATTCCGAAAAAGAGAGTCTGATATGTGTGACAATTTTAATTGAAAATATAAAGTCAAAGTCATGAGATAAATATATAAATATGTTTTTTTTTACTTTTATGGTCAAAACTTACAATCAACAGAGAGAAAAAAATATATGTTAAGGAGTTTATACCTGCACAGACCATAAGTAAACATTTTGGACTGATTTTGTCCAAAATGACATCGTACCATTTAATTTTAGGATTTCAGCTGAAGTGTTATCAGGGCCCTAAAAAAAGCATTAACGGAGCTCCAGCAGCAGCTGTTAGCACTAACTTCAGGAGGGATGGGGTGGGCCGTCAGAGGTCATAATGGGAGACCCCTGTGGGAAGTATTTCCTGCATACCTTTAGCTGAAATGTCCCTGAATGTTGAGCCTGTCCTTACCTCATCCCAGGGTGTTGACTTCATATAATAAAACAACTGATACTTATCACTTCTTGCTCTTTAAACAAAATGAGCAGGATGAATGAAGAGTATCATTTTCCTTCCCAATTTGTGAAAAAATACTTCATTCTTTAAGTATGATGCACAGTGAAGGTCATTCTCTTTGAATTTATGAAGAGTCAGATTAAAAAAAAAAAAGATGTGCGGAAACACCACTGTCATTCATTTTCACTGACATCTGAACAGGGTCTATTTTTGTGCAATAGTTTTCAGTCACTGAGTGAAACACTGACACACACTGACAGGACTAAACGCTGCGTTAATGTAGGGTTCAGACTACACATTATCACCAATTGATGCCATGTGTCATGGTGATTCACAAATCGCAGTGGCCGTCTGGACATTAATTGATCACTTTATTTTATTTTGTATAGTGTATCATAAAAATGACTAAGATGATTTATTTATATTGCACAATCAATTACACCTCCCGTTGACCATTGCGCAAGACATACAAATCAAAGACACACTTATAAACAGAAAAAGATATAAAATCATATTTTTATCCCCTTAGCCGTATATGGCTTAAAAATAAAAAAAGGTCTTTATTCACAAATAAAAAAGGTTTAGCCTGGAATTAAAGATTATAAGAGAAGAAAATATCCTTTAAACAATGGCATGGCTTTCCAGAGCCTGGAGGCAGCAGAGAGTATGACTGTAAATTTAAAAAATGTTTTTTGGGTTTTTTTTTTTTTAAATGCTTTGCATCCATAGTAGGATTTTCATTTTCCATACTGAAACAACTGAAAATGCATTCATGCCTGTACTGTGCATGTGTTAAAATGTATGAAGCTTTGAGTTGTATCACTTCTTCCTGCCATTTATTTACTTTCTGGCTCTTTGAGATGTTGCTAATATGTCGAGGAAAAGGTTGTGGAAGGGCATCCGCTGCATAAGACATATGCCAGAGTAATTGGCGGTTCATTCCACTGACCCCTGATAAATCACTGACTAGCTGAAGGAAAATGAATGAATGTTGAGGAAAAGCACATATTATTTAAAGTTGGCATGAAACAGAAGTTAATATTGTCTTTTTTCCCCCCTCTTTCATGACGTACATCCACTTGAAACGGTCCTGAAATGAGACAAAACTTTAGGGCAGTGCATGATTTTGTCCTTTGGGAACCGATTGGAATGATGGAATATGGATGTTGCTAACAAAATGGAGGAAGACTGACGAATGGACAAAGGCAGAGCAGAAACGAGACACCCATTGATAGCCCCTTTTGAAAGGCATTCCATGTGACCAGAAGTGAAGAAAAGTTGTTTCAAGGAGGGAGAGAAGGTAATGATATTTGATAAAAGATTCAGAGGTCAAATGAGTTATATAATGAGTTATAACAAGCACTACTATATTCATTCATTCATTCATTCATTTTCTTTTTTTCGGCTTAGTCTCTTTATTAATCAGAGGTTGGCACAGCAGAATGAACCGCCCCAATTACCCAATTCACCTATAGCGCATGTCTTTGGACTGTGGGGAAAACCGAAGCACCCAGAGGAAACCCACGCGAACACGGGGAGAACATGCAAACTCCACACAGAAATGCTAACTGACCCAGCCGAGGCTCGAACCAGCGACCTTCTTGCTGTGAGGCGGCAGCGCTACCCACTGCACCACCACGCCGCCAGCACTACTATATACATATACAAAATAAGAAGAGTACGTTTTGATTTCATTCCGACTTTAAAATTAACCGACAGGTGGAGTTGTTCCTGTGATTAACACAAGAATATAAAGTTCCAAATGCGAGCGAGAGTATATACTGGGAGACATGCCAAAACAACAGATCTGAGTAAACATTCAGTGTCTTTTGAAGAAAAGTAATCTGGAGCATGTACAAACTGACATTAATCTTTAATAATGCTGTCCAAACAGTGAGCATCCAAAACAACTGCTGTACAATGTCACCAATCATTGTAACTGAACAAGTCACATGACTAAAATTGTGTCATCGTTTTCAAAAGCCTTCGTTTTCAGTCCATACTGCAATGCAAAAACAACATTTTCAAATGAATCCACATTGGGGAATGTTTTCAAGAAAGATACATTTGTGTTGCCTAAAAATGGCATCTCGGTGTAGACAGAAGGCCAAAACTGAGAGAAAAATATGAATTTTGAACTAAAACATATGGATATAGTCACAGAAAGTAGTTAAGCCTCGAATCAGGAGTAACCAATAGATCCAATGCTTACAAAGTCCCAATAGAAATACTATCACTTTTAGTTTTAGTCCTCTGCAAGAAGTTCTGTCGAGCATGTGACGCTCATCTGTGATGCTCTTCCATAAAAAGATTTAAAAACAATGAAAATGAAAGAGACATGATGATATTGGTGCTGCTAGGTGAGATTATGCAACTGAGGACAGGTTTGTGGAGCTTTACCAACAATGTCTCATCTTCTTGATGGCACCATGCATGTCATTAAAGAGAGCAGGTGACAACTAAATGAGAATCAGTGATGAGTACATGTCAGCAGCTCTCACCTAGTTGATCACTGAAGCTATGCAGGATCGGGACAGGTTAGTATCTGGATGGGGAACCTCCTGGGACAATTAGCCTGGAAGAGGTGTTAGTGAAGCCAACAGAGGGTGCTCACCATGTGGGCTTTGTGAGTCCTAGTGATGGGGAAGCTATTCTGCCAAAAAGGCCTATTCTTGAGGTGAGGTGTCAAAATGACTCTGTAGTCCTAAAACTATCACAGGAAGTCTTTTGAAAAAAACTAGAAGTGTGACCTCACCATCCTGGCCTAATTTATTCATCATCAGTACCTCCTAACATCCATATATTTACAGTTTGGCTCAATCACTTTGTCTCTACTCTTCTGTGATCAGAGGCATTCCTGTAAGGGCTGGTAAACACCTGGAAGATGCCAAACATCTAGTGCCAACAAAAACCAACTGTGTTGTCAGCTAGCATCCAGTCTTGTCTGGACCAAAAAACTGCACATGTAAACAAAGCAGTGTTCAGTACCATTATCACAGTAGTTGTCACTCACCACAGAGGAATTCCTTGTGCAAATATGACTAGTAATATAATAAACCATATAGTTTGCAAATATTTGATAAATGTTGTGAAATTACAGCTGGCTTCTTTGTGTTCCATCTTGACTTCAATTGTTTACTTGGGTATGTCCCTTCAGTTTTTGTTCTCGGCCTCTGATTTGTTACTGAAAAACCAATCAGAGCTCTCTCTTCAGCTGACGACTGACGCTGATTCTACATGTAGAATCAGGCCAACTTGATCTAATGTTAAACTGAAAAGAGGCAACGTGTGTAAAAAAACAAAAACAACAGTTTGGCTCAGCCATTATTAGGCTATGTTTAAACAAAAAAATATGTAGGGAAAGGTTTCCCCTTGCTTTTTTTTGGAAGTTTTACCTATACACTTTTTCAAAATGATGTGTATTTAAAAGTATCAGCAAAAACTGCCAAAATATCTAAATTATGTTTGCTAGGCCAGCAGTTGGTACTATCACTTTGTTAGAAAACATTGTAGGGAAGTGACAATTGGCTCTTTTTTTTCTTGTACAGTATTCCCAGGTTCAAAAAACCCTTTTAAAGACAGGTTGTAATATTGTTGAAGTAAATCCACACTTTTCTGAAGAACTGTTAACAAACTCAGCAGTAACTTGAGCAGCAACAACACTATCATGTACTCTGACATTGTTGTGTATGTTTGTTCATGCTTGCCTTGAAATCGACACATATTACACATGACTACTTGTCTAACACATACTAAATACATGCATGGCATCACCATCTTCAAAGATTCCCATATTGGGTGTTTACGTGGAAATGATAACAGCAGCATTTAAAAACGTTCCTTTTTTCAAAGTCCCAAAACCCTTAAAAGTTTTCTGAAAAATATCTTGTGTAAACAACCTCTTAAATCAGAGTTGCCCTAACTCGGTCCTGGAGTTGTGGCCGTTGTCCTGCAGATTTTAGCTCCAACTTGCTTCAACACACCTGCATGGATGTTTCAAGAAAGCCTAGTAAGAGCTTGATTAGCTAGCCCAGGTGTGCCCAATTGGTGTTAGAACTAAACTTTGCAGGACACTGGAGACAGAGTTTGTGCACCCCTGCCTTAAATACTCTTGAATCAACTAATCAAAGAGATTCTTGAGATTCACTAGAATATTTTAGGAGTGTTAAAGCTCATATTTGCCAGACAGTGGCCCTCCAGGATCATGACTGGACATCCATGACGTGAACTAGGTAAGTTCAGTCCTGTAGAGTCAAAGTTCTGCAGAGTTTTGATCCAGACTTGCTAACTCACTGACCTAGATCAGGAATAGTCAACTTCAGTCCTAGAATACAGTCCACTATCCTGCAGAATTTAGCTTCAATCTTAATTAAATACACCTGCCTGTACTGTTCAAGTGATCTTAAAGACACTGATTAGCTTGTTCAGGTGCATCTAACCAGGTTTGGAGCAAAACTCTGCAGGTCAGTGGTCCTCCAGAAATGAAGTGGTGTGGTTGGGGAGATTCCAAGATGTCCTCGCTGCAGTCTATAGCACAATGACATACTGGATCAGGTCCAATAGGTAGTGGACATTGTAACGCCCATTATGGTAACGCACATGCTATTGTGCCGGTTGGGTTTAGGGTTGGGGTAGGTGTACACATTAATAACTGTGAGGTTTAGGGTTAGGGTAGGTGTGGATGTTAATAACACAATGGGTAATTGAATAGTTAATATAATTAATTATCATTTCTAGCAACAGCTGCTTAAGTGCACGTCCACTACGTATTATGCTACAGTCACACTAGAGTTTGAGCTTGCGAAATTCTGTTGTACGGCGCTGCGAAAAGGGGCAGGATTAAACAAGATGATTAGACATTTTAAAAAGCGAGCGATTGCTCCATATTGTAAATTTTTGTACAGAGACGTCATGTTTTGATCTTCTATTGGTCTCACGCAGTCACGTGATGCGATTTTGCAGGTCAGAGTTCACCAAGCTTGAACTTTGCAACGCAGCGAAATGCGAAACTTGTCGCACGAGCTTGCGTTTCCGGTCTGATGCATTTGCGTGCGCATGAATGGAAGTTTATGGGGAGAAAAGTCTAGTGTGACCGTGGCTTTAGACCTGATCCAGTACGCCATTGAGCTGCAGGCTGCAGCAAGGACACACTATGAAATTCGCCCCTTTATCTGTGTAAAGTGCTTTAAATGCCTAGAAAAGTGCTAGACCTATATAAATATTACAGATTATTGTGATGTTTCTTTTACATGATAAGAAATTGACAGACAAAATTGCATAATCTGAAATATCATTGTTTATTTGTTTTGTTTTTAACCTGAGCCCATAAAGACAGTTTGGGTTTTCATTCAGGTAAGTTTATGTTTAGTTTTGAGCAAAATCGTAAGTTTTTGGGCTGGTTGGTTTGTTTTAATCTGGTTTTGTCACCACGGTAACTTATGTCACATTGCTAACTTGCTCCAGAGCAGGTTTTATTCTGTAGATGTATTAGAGGTTTTAAAACCCTAACTAAACTAATTAGCTGCGAGTAAAGTGACATATATACATGTCTGATGCAATTAAACTTTACACTAAAAGGATTTTTGAGTCAAAATTGTCATCATTCATTTTCCTTTCTCATAGTCTCTATTTCAGAGGTCGCCATAGCGGAATAAACCGCCAACTATTCCAGCATATGTTTTACGCAGCAGATGCCCTTCCAGCCGCAATCCAGTATTGGGAAACACCCATACACACTAATTCACACACATACTCAAACACTACGGCCAATTTAGTTTATTCAATTCACCTCTACCCCATGTCTTTGGACTGTGGGGGAAACCAGAGCACCCGTAGGAAACCCACACGAACACGGGAGAACATGCAAACTCCACACAGAAATGCCAACTGGCCCAGCAGGGACTCGAACCAATGACCTTCTTGCAAAATGAAAGAAAAAAAACCCAGTACATTTCTGTAAACTTACCTTAAAGTGTTTGAGGCATTATCTAATTTTGCACAGTTACTTTAGTACTTTTTTGTTTGCAAAAAGACATTAAAAACACATAGCAACAACACAATGGATCAAGTCTTGACTGAGAGAAAAAAAATCTTTTTTGAATCTTTTGAGAAGATCCACATTGCCTTATTGTGTGATTCCTCCTATTTTTATCTTCCTTTGCATCTTCTGATATGGAATGTGTGAGTCATTGTTTGTGAAAAACAGGATGATCCAGATCCTAAAAACACTTGTAAAATGTCACTTGAGCTTATAATCCAACTGCTTATCTGCACTCATGCACAGGAACAGTTCATGAAAAAACATTCTTGAAACTTACAGTAATATTTCAACAAAAACTTATCAGAGCACACGATTCTAACATAGGGATAAAGAGCCTTTTAACCTGATTCTTTGAGTATGACTGAACTAATGGCTGACTACTAGGTCCAGAGGACTATACATCTGCATTTTAGGTGCTCTTCTACAACCAGCTTCCACAAAGCCCTCATAAAAACATAAAACATGCTCCTCAAAATGTGAAATACTGTGGGACTGACAGTGAAGCAGAGCAAATAATTTGATTCCAGTTTCAAAAGTGAACTTTCACGGTGCCAAGACTGACTGGATTAACACTCATGCTATGTTCTGGTCAATTTGACCCAGAAAGGGTTTATATTTCCCAGAAAATGCTACTTACTGTTATCACATCGCCGATAGTTCTAAAAATCATGGACTTTAATAACATTAATATAACAATTCCCTCCAAAATGCTCTGTAGAAACTTTAATTTTTGCAGATTTGCAACTTTGTTTCCCAAAGTAGCTTTTTAAATGGTCACAATTGTTAGATGTAAAGTTACTTTTTTATTATTATTATTATTATTTTAATTCTAAAAAAATATGTATTTGAGATCTGACTTTGATTTTCAGAATTCTTCAGAAAATATTCAGAATTGTGAGATATTTTATATTAAGATTTTATATTTCAGTTTCAGTGACTTCGATTCTCAGAATTGTGATATAAAGAGTTTTAAGATAAGATCATGAATATTAGTTAGTTGGTTAGTTAGTTAGTTAGTTAGTTACTTAGTTACTTAGTAATAACCAGGCAAAACTGCTTTAATGATGTTTCAGATTGCATATTATTCTTGTTACACACACATTTACAGCTACCTTTATGTGGAATTCCCATATACATAATGCTTTTTGTACTGTACAGACTGTATATTCTACATCCCAACTCTACCCCTCAGCTAAGCCCTTACAGGAAACAATCTGCATTATTACATTTTCAAATAACTTCATTCTGTGTGAATTATGAAACATTTTCCTCATGGAAACCAAAAGAATATCCCCACAAGGTCAAACTTTACTGGTATTGCTATCCATGTCGGGACATTTGGTCTCCAAAGCATACAGAATACAAGCTACACGCCCACATACACATGCTGCAAGTTTAGAACAAGAATCATTTGATAACAAAAAATACTCTATTTAAGGGCCACAGTGCTTCTCCACAATATGCATTTACTCTTTACATTTTTATAGTATGCCACAAAAGTTATTTGAAACATTAAAAGAAACTTTAAACAAAAACGCACACTTTTTCACTCGGTTAATATGTTTTCTATGTATATAAAACCATTTTGAAACTTTAATCTGATGCAAAAATCTAAATGGGATGTCTGTCAGCGACCCTACTGCAAACACCCACACAGTTGAACATTTTACAAACACACCCACAAATATTGAGTAGTACTGGCTGGATTTACACCAGTGAATACAGGTCACAGTAAGGATTTCACTCACAACAGTTTATGTGGCCAGTTGTTTTCACATTTTATACATAAAATAATAATCCACCCTTCCCTTTTCAAACTGAATGAAACCAATAGAGTATGCCTGTTCATGTCATATCAGGGTCTGCGGACTGCTGAAGCGGAATCAAAAGTGAGCTCTTTTCTTCCTCTTTTGTTGGTTGGGGGTTGAAAAGCAGCAGTGTAATTGAAACCAGAGGCTTGTGTTTGTTTGAATTTTTCCATTATAAACTTAACCTTTCAAAATTACCTGAGCTCTCATTAGAGCGCATCTGGCTGAAATGTTAGCATTATTACAAGGTCATTTTGAGCCGGGCTCCTACAAGTCTTTATGCGAGTCTAGCAAGTTTAATAATAACATGCAGATTCATAATCTCATCTGTAACCCTGCCAAACTGCACACACTGAACAAAAACACACACACACACAAAAAAAGAACATAAGCATATCAAGAACAAAAATAAGCGATTAAGGTGAGGGGTAGGCCAGTTTCTCTGCTCTGTTCCCTAAATATTTAGCTAAGATGAATGAACTGATAAGCCCATCACGTGAATATATAGATGTATGAGCTGATATGTAAACAGGGCTCTCTGTCTGTACATACATGTGGAGACAGATGAACACAGCTGCTGCTGCTGCCATCATCAGTGACTGAATGTGCTGATAAAATGTGTGAGGAATTATCTGAAAATGAAAATAGTGGGAAAATGTCATGAGAAATTTGATTTGGTTTATTGTGCTGTGTATTAAACTTTAACGGTTAAAATCTAAAACAACAGAAAACATAGTTATTGGCCATAGATTCAGTAAGCTTCAAAACTGAAATCTCTTTCATTGAAAATTCTAGCAATGTGTCCATCCATAACGTCAGCAGCAGTAGAAAACGACAGTCTCAGTCACAGTTCAGTCTCGTGTGTGTATAGAGAAGGAACTCATATATACTTATGTGTGCACGAGATGAAACAGAATCTTATTTTTCCATTGTTTTTCTATGTAAATGTGGTTGACAGACATGCGTGACCATTATACACTCGGGTCTTCTGCAGCACCTCACACATGAGCACCAAGTTTTTTAGTCGTCATGTAAAAATAAAACAGTTTCAGCTTTTACACGCAGCTGCGTTAATTAATGTCAGTTTCAGAGCAGTAAACCAATCAGAAGAACTCGAAGGTGGGATAAGGGTGCACATTTGTTTACAGTAGTAAGTTGGCATGACAGCAGCAACAGGGTGAAAACATTTCTAAGTGCTGCATCTCATTGTTTTAGAAGCAAAGATGCGATCTTTGTGAATGGCTGCTAAGTTGTGGCACTATTGTGTTTTTTTTTGTTTTTTTTGGTCTAACTCCAGTAACTGCACATCTGGACTGACTGTCTTCATCGTGGAAGTGCATAAACCTAACCGTGAGCCCTGTACTGTGATGGTTTGGGACGAAAACATATACTGTTACACCCCTAATTTGAATATATTAGGGATGCACCAATTTTACCATTGCAATTTTACCATTGCCATTTTTTATGCTGTGTAACAATGTCCAACAGTGTTTAGCACACTCATTTCACTCTCCTGCCAGCAGTAGTCATTGCACAGAATAAAGTGATCTCCTTTGCATAGAGTCAATCAGGTTGTTGACAGTAGACAACAGTGGAATATTCATCCACTACTCTTCAATGGCTGTACAAAGTTGCTGGATATTGGCAGAAACAGAAACATGCTGTCGTGTATGCCGATCCAGATCATCCCAAACATGCTCAGTGCATAATTTGTCTGGTGATTATGCTGCCCATGCAAGAAGTGGAATGTTTTCAGCTTTCAGGAATTTTGCACAGATCATTGAAACATGGGACTGTGCATTATCCTGCTGCAAAATGATGTGGTGTTTGTGGTTGAATGGCACAACATTGGGCCTTAGTATCTTGTTGCGGTACCTCAAAATGAATTCAAAATGCCATCAATAACATGGATATGTGTTCATTGTCCATAACATAAACCTGCCTATACCATAACCCAGAGATGGGCAAACTCTGTCCTGGAGGGCCAGTGTCCTGCAGAGTTTTGCTCCAATATTAATCAAACACAACTGAACAAGCTAATCAGTGTCCTCAAGATCACTACAAATCTACAAGCAGGTGTGTTTGATTAGGGTTGGAGCTAAACTCTGCAGGACACTGGTCATCCAGGACCGAGTTTGCCCATCCCTACCATTACTCCACCGCCATAATGGGAGACTCAAATCATAACGTTGACATCAGCAAACTGCTCACCCAAATGACACAATACACGCTGTCTATCATCTGCCCTGTACAGTGAAAACCAGGATTCATTCAACATAGGCTCAATCTGAAAACGTAGCCCTATATACATTTTTGGAGATTGCAAATTATGTAGCCAGAAGTACGTATGGCTGCATTTCGTCTTTAAAACAAATGCTACAGGGCAGTATGATGCTGTTCCTTTTCGCGCTTACCAGCTGACCGCTTACCTCCGTATGGACAGCTTTCCCACTGCTACTAGTTTGTCCAGTAGCTGCCATGGACGTTTGGGTCAGTCGGTGCTTTTTAAAACACTATTGGTTGGGTTTAGGGAAGGAGGAGGGTGGGTCAGTCAATGGGTCAGTCAGTCAGTCATTCAGTCAGTCAGTCGACAGCGGCCTCTGATGGATTTACATGAGAAGAGCAGGCATGAATGGCACTCGTGAGAGAAATTTGCTAAATTGTCCTCACTGCAGTCTGTAACCACGATGATGTACTGGACCAGGTCCACTAAATAGTGGACATTGTACCACCCACTAAGGTAACGCCCATGCTACTGTGACGGTTGGGTTTAGGGTAGGGGGAAGTGTAGGCGATCGTCCATTACATTGTGGACCTGGTCCAGTACATCATCAAGCTGTGGGCTGCAGTGAGGACTGTCTCAAAATTTGAGATCTGAAAAAGCGTACAAAGCGGCCTCTGGTGGATTCGCAGAAACAAAAACTGCAAAAAAACGTACCTCCTAAATCGTATTTGGCGCTCTCCAGAAATGTATATAGTGGTACGTTTTCAGAATGAGCCTGGGTTGGATTCATCCATGAAAAGAACAGTGCAGGACACCATTGAATGTGACCATTTGTCCACTCAAGTCGGTAACGATGACAAACTGCAGTCAGGTCGAGGCGCTGATGAAGATGACAAGCATGCAGATGACCTTCCCTCAGATGGTAAATGACACTCACAAATATTATATTAAACCACTGATGATGCAAAATAAACTACATAATTAATTAGCTACTGTAGTGTAGTCAAATTCCTGATTATAATATAAATGTATTTTTATGTATATCAGAAAACATAAAAAAAAGAATTAAAAAATTTCAATCAAAAAAGGATGTTATTTCGTACTTCCTCCTCAAGACTTACTACTCAAAATGTTAATTGCAAATTTCAAATAATAATTATCATCTTATTTTCAGAAAATAACAATTGTTTTGTATGAAATCCACGCAGACATAGGGAGAACATGCAAACTCCACACAGAAAGGCCTCGTAGTGTACTCGAACTAGGACTCAAACCAGCAACCTTCTTGCTTTGAGGCAACTGTGCTAACTACTTAGCCACAGTGCTGCCCTATGATAACAGATCAGGCGTAAATGAGCTGATTAAGTGTATTGGGAAGAGTTTACCACAGTTCAGCTCTTTAAGTTCCAGCAGGTCAATCACAGCACACTAAGGGTGTGCAAAGCAGCCGGTATTTGTATCTGTATTTGTAGAGGGGGAAAAGTATTTGTATTTGTATTTGTATTTGTATAAGAGTAAAATTCAAAAAAATTGCATTACACTTCTAATTTACGTTATAGTGTAAATATTCTTTAATTATATCCATTATAATAATTATGGATATACAATATTGGTTGATGTTTTTGAACATGTAACAAGAAACGACATTGAAAAGAAAATAACATAACAGTCATTACCTCACCTCCATGGTTAAACCAACAACTAATAAAATACCATTGTGAACATTATGAACTCCACCACCTCCCGTCCTTGTTGGAGGACGCTGAATAGGCAGAATAAAAACAAATAATACTTCAAAGAACTGTTCTTCTTCTAAAAGAACTTCTTTCTAATGCACAGAATTCCAAGAACTAAAATTTATCAACCCCTGACTGAGAGACCTGGCAGAACAAAAGTTGTAGTCTATATAATACTAAAAGATAGAGCCCTGCTATTGTCAACTGTCTGCCAAAAAACAGACACAAAAGTTTTTTTTTATGTTTGAAACTGACTTTCAGGGGCAGAACATGGCTGTGTTGATGGTTTGGTGCTTGTGGAGGGTTTAGCAGAACATGGCTGTGATGATGAATTGGTGCTTGTGGGGGGGTTGGCAGACAGTACCAGTAGACGATGCTTTAAGTGCATCTGATTATGCATAACATAGAGGGTCGCATGGTGGTGCAGTAGGTAGCGCTGTCGCCTCACAACAAGAAGGTCGCTGGTTCGAGCCTTGGCTGCTCCGGTTTCCCCCACAGTCCAAACACATGCAATATAGGTGAATTGGGTAAGCTAAATTGTCAGTAGTGTATGTGGGAAACACCCATACACTTTCATTCACACAGTGATGGGTTGCAGCTGGAGGGCATCCGCTGCGTAAAACATATGCTGGATAAGTTGGTGGTTCATTTCACTGTGGTGACCCCAGATTAATAGAGACTAAGCCGAAAAGAAAATGAATGAATGATTATGCATAGCAGATGTTTGATATCTCTGCCTTTACTGATTTGACTTTTGCACACATTACATACAGTATCACTTTGGTTTTATCTGCAGCACTGACTGTAAAATGCTTCCACACAGAACTTGAGCAAGTTTTTTGGCTGGTGGAGGGCCAAGAGATGGCTCAGCAGCAGCCACACTCTTTTCTATTTGGGTGCGAGGTGTGAGGGGTTTTAAGTTAATGAGTGACGGGAAGCTGTGCTAAGGTTAACTAGCCTATAGCCTACATCTTGCTGTCTGCAAAAGACAGAGTAATTTAAACGTACTGTACCATATAACTCCCACAAGTGCATACAATTCGACACAACTACACAAGCATTTTTTCAATCTTTATAACCGAACGTTAACGTTACTCTGTCAACAGACTATTGTCTAAATTACCGCGCTAACAGAGCTACATAAACAGAGCGAACATGAGAGCACCCGACTGCAGACGTCAATAATGCAGTGTAATGGAATAATCTCCCGATCAAACTTCGCTTCGCGAAAGTTATAAACTGCCTCCGGAACCCAGTTAAGGTACAAAAATCTATTCAACAAAAATAGTGATGCAGTGAAGTCTTTTTTCGCTCAGCCGAGCCTTGTCTGTTGCTTGTGGAGCAACCTGTGTCAGTCACCTCTTGTACCGCCACCCCCGACTCCTGAATGTCACTAGCTCACTCATGCGGGCAAGCGCTGCGGTCTCATGAGTAAACGCAGCTTTTTTATATAAATTTTTTCTTGTTCCTGAATACAAATGGGCGACGCGGTGGCGCAGTGGGTAGCACGTTCGCCTCACAGCAAGAAGGTCGCTGGTTCGAGCCTCGGCTTGGTCAGTTGGCGTTTCTGTGTGGAGTTTGCATGTTCTCCCCGTGTTCGCGTGGGTTTCCTCCGGGTGCTCCGGTTTCCCCCACAAGTCCAAAGACATGCGGTACAGGTGAATTGGGTAAGCTAAAATTGTCCGTAGTGTATGTCTGTGAATGAGTGTGTATGAATGTTTCCCAGTGATGGGTTGCAGCTGGAAGGGCATCCGCTGCGTAAAAAACATATGCTGGATAAGTTGGCAGTTCATCCCGCTGTGGCGACCCCAGATTAATAAAGGGACTAAGCCAAAAAGAAAATGAATGAATGAATGAATGAATGAATGAATACAAATATTTTTTTAAGTATTTGTTCGAAATAAGTATTTGTTAAAAACACGCTATTTGTGCCTTTCCGAATACCGTATTTGGGTTCGGCTTCACCCATACAGCACACTATGATTAAATTATGAGAATCTAATCACTGATGAAATCAAACAACCCCTCAGCAATGAACAATTCTGTGTTCACTGAAAACACTAACACTGGACCTCAGAGGAGAAAATGTAATTAATTAAATTTGATATGATCTCTTTAAGACTGAGCACATGCTTAACAGGGATGATGATGTGATATCAAACATGTCTCTCCGTGTCCTCCTGTGCTCCTTTACACAACCGAATTTTACCAAGTGCTATACATCAACAACATTCCAATCATTCAACCAGATTTGAGGGACAAGCTTAGTGTTTATGTCAAGTTTAGACTTACAATCAGGGTTGGATGCTTGTTATACTTCATTGTTATTCACCTATTATTTGGTATTATTTGTTGGTAAATTAGGTTTAGGGGCAGGGCTGTGGTTTAGATTAAATTATCTGAAAGAAATGATCAACACAAAATGTTGACCCAGGAACATGTCCAATTTAGCAAAATCAGGAAGTGTGTAATTCTTCCCTATGACCCATCAGCTGAAAGAGCAATGACATCAGTCTGCCTCCACCCGTCCCACTCTCAGAGACCTGCTACACCCCGAACACACACTGTGGTTGTAGAGTAATTTAAAACACACACACTCATGTACAGCCGCACAAACTTTATTAGCATCAATTGCAAAAACCTCTAACATCTGAGGAACTTTCCATTGCTCCAAAGGTTCTTAAAAGTGGAAAGTATGAGTTTGAGGAGTGATACCACATTTAAATATGGGAATGAATATCCTATATTTTTTAATACTCTGTGTATACCGAACACAAGTACAAAAATTACTACTGATTGACAGCAAAATATTCACATGATTCATATTATGCTTGATATCTGGTGTTTTGACCAAATTATCAAAGTGACCAAATATTTATTATACAGTACGCATGGAAAGTATTCTAAGTACTTCACTTTTTCCAAGTTTTGTTATGTTACAGCCTTAAGTGGGTCACACACCAGACACACTGTTCCCCATCTTTTCTTTGTTTTCTATGCATTGCTAAGAAATGTGAACAGATACCGAATTGCATGCTGGTGTACATACCCTCATAGAAAACAATCTTAACAATTCTAAAAGTTGTGGCGTGGTCAGTGTGCAACCCCCTTTATTATACGATGGATTCAATTCATAATTTTTTTATTGATCAGGTTAGAAAGAGAACATCAGTACACAGCCATTTTCAGATCTCTCCAGAGATGTTCAGTGGGGTTCAGGTCTGGGCTCTGTCTGGGCCACTCAATGACATTCATGGAGTTGTCCCGTAACTACTCCTTTGTTATCTTGGCTGTGTGCTTAGCATCTTTGTCCTGTTGAAAGATGAACCCTTGCCCCAGTCTGAGGTCTAGAGTTCTCTGCAGCAGGTTTTCATCAACAATGTCTCTGTACATTACTGCATTCATCTTCCCCTCAATCATAATAGTCTCCCAGTTGCTGCTCTTGAAAAACATCCCCACAGGCAAAGAGTTCAATCTTTTGTTTTATCAGACAAGAAGATTTTGTTTTTCATAGTCTTGAGAGTCCTTCGGGTCTTTTCGCCAATCTCCATCCTGCAATGTGCCTTTTACTGAGGAGTGGCTTCCATATGCCCACTCTACCATATAGGCCTGATTAGTAAAGGGTTTCAAAGATGGTTGTTTTTCTGGACGGTTCTCCTCTCTCAACAGAAAAACACTGGAGCTCTTTTAGATTGACCATCTCATTCTTGGTCACCTCCTGGACTAATGCCCTTTTCCCTTGACTGCTCTGCTCTAGAAAGAGTCTTGGTGGTTCAAAATATCTTCTATTTCTGGAAGATGGAGGCAATGCTGCAGAAACGTTTCTTAACCCTTCCCCAGATTTATGTCTTGATACAAACCTGTCTACAAACAATTCCTTGGAATAGATGGCTTGGATTGTGGTCTGACATGCCCTGGTAACTGTATGACATTATACTGACCAGTCATGTCCAGTCAACAGAATTTACCACAGGTTGACTCCAGTCAAGTTGTAGAAACCGCAGCACCTGAGTTTTGAGTGTCCTAGCAAAGGCTCTGAATATGTACATGTGTTTATTATTATTATTATTATTATTATTATTATTATTATTATTATTATTTTAATACATTTGAAAAGATTTCAACTCCTCAGAGATTAAACATGATTAAATGCTTTCAGATGAAGATAATTTTGTGGTGGATGTCTACATACCTGGAACTATGTGTTTCACATGATCATTCACATGCTCAGTCAGATGCTAGTATTTAGCTACACTGTATATGTGGGAACCTCAATTATGGACCATCCACTTTCCTGCAGAGTTCAGCTCTAATCAGACTCATGCTGGAAAAGACATTATGAAGACATTATGGATTTGGATGATGAAAATTCCTTACGTCTCCTAACACAATTACAAATAGGGTTTTGGACATGTTAGCTTGATAAAAGATGCTAGCAACATCCTAAATTATACAAGCAATGTGCTATAACATTTAAACAAAGTGCTAAAATGTGCTATGGCACCATTTTAATATATTAGCAACATGCTAAAACATGATAACTATGTGTTTATTACAAGTAATATATTAAAACATATTGTTATGTTCACACTCTATGTTTGTTTATTTCTGTTAAGTTCTGTGGTGTTATGCCCTGTCTCCTTAGTTACCCAGTTTGGTGCTATGGTTATTTATTGTCTTCACCCCTTGTCTCATTATTCTGTTTAGCCTGATTGTTTCCCTGCACCATATATACCAGTTTGTGTTTTCCTCTCGTGGTCTGTTCTTTTTTGTTGCTCCCATGATGCCCGTGTGTTCCCTGGTTTGTTTTGGTTTTGTTTTGTTATAGGCTTTCAATAAATGTATGTTAAATGCTGCGTTTGGATCCTCACCTTGTTTTTCTCCTCTGCACTACACAACGCACCGTAACACATATAGTGACATTTTAAACATGCTACTATTGTGCTAAAACCAAAAGCAAAAATGCAATAACATGCTATCAGCATGTTAAAACATGTTACCAGTGTGCTAAAACATGGTTTTCACTTGATATCAAGTGCTAAATAAAAACAATTTACTAGCAAAATACTAGCAAACAGATCTGGCCACAAGAGCTCTTTTGAGATCTTTCTCCCTGTGGTCTTCCTATATAGTCTACAGTCGTGGCCAAAATTTTTGGGAATGACACAAATATTAGTTTTCACAAAGTTTGCTGCTAAACTGCTTTTAGATCTTTGTTTCAGTTGTTTCTGTGATGTACTGAAATATAATTACAAACACTTCATACGTTTCAAAGGCTTTTATCGACAATTACACATTTATGCAAAGAGTCAGTATTTGCAGTGTTGGCCCTTCTTTTTCAGGACCTCTGCAATGCGACTGGGCATGCTCCCAATCAACTTCTTGGCCAAATCCTGACTGATAGCAACCCATTCTTTCATAATAACTTCTTGGAGTTTGTCAGAATTAGTGGGTTTTTGTTTGTCCACCCGCCTCTTGAGGATTGACCACAAGTTCTCAATGGGATTATGATCTGGGGAGTTTCCAGGCCATGGACGTTTTGGTCCCCGAGCCACTTAGATATCACTTTTGACTTATGGCACGGTGCTCCATCGTGCTGGAAAATGCATTGTTCTTCACCAAACTGTTGTTGGATTGTTGGAAGAAGTTGCTGTTGGAGGGTGTTTTGGTGCCATGTTTTTGGGCAAAATTGTGAGTGAGCCCACTCCCTTGGATGAGAAGCAACCCCACACATGAATGGTCTCAGGATGCTTTACTGTTGGCATGACACAGGACTGATGGTAGCGCTCACCTTTTCTTCTCCTGACAAGCCTTTTTCCAGATACCCCAAACAATCGGAAAGGGGCTTCATCGGAGAATATGACTTTGCCCCAGTCCTCAGCAGTCCATTCGCCATACTTTTTGCATAAGATCAATCTGTCCCTGATGTTTTTTTGGAGAGAAGTGGCTACTTTGCTGCCCTTCTTAACACCAGGCCATCTTCCAAAAGTCTTCGCCTAACTGTGCGTGCAGATGCGCTCACACCTGCCTGCTGCCATTCCTGAGCAAGCTCTGCACTGGTGGCACTCCGATCCCGCAGCTGAATCCTCTTTAGGAGACGATCCTGGCGCTTGCTGGCCCTTTTTGGACGCCCTGAAGCCTTCTTAACAAGAATTTAACCTCTTTCTTGATGATCCTATGAATTGTTGATTTAGGTACAATCTTAGTAGTCACAATATCCTTGCCTGTGAAGCCATTTTTATGCAACGCAATGATGGCTGCACGCGTTTCTTTGCAGGTCACCATGGTTAACAACGGAAGAACAATGATTTCAAGCATCACCCTCCTTTTAACATCAGCAACAGAACATCATGTCTGCCATTCTAACCCAGTCAGCCTGACATAATGATCTCCAGCCTTGTGCTCGTCAACATTCTCACCTGAGTTAACAAGACGATTACTGAAATGATCTCAGCAGGTCCTTTAATGACAGCAATGAAATGCAGTGGAAAGTTTTTTTCAGGATTAAGTTAATTTTCATGGCAAAGAAGGACTACGCAATTCATCTGATTACTCTTCATAACATTCTGGAGTATATGCAAATTGCTATTATAAAAACTTAAGCAGCAACTTTTCCAATTTCCAATATTTATGTAATTCTCAAAACTTTTGGCCACGACTGTACATGTACAATTCTGTTATGCACACTAAAAATGTTATTGTTTTAAACAAATTACTAAAAATGGTTCTTCTATGGCTTCACCAAACAACAACAACAACAACACTTTTATTTTTAAGAGTGTCTCTGCACATCTGTGTGACAAAGGAATAAGACACACATTCCACACACCAGACAACAGTTTCATCCTTTTGTCTCAGCTGTTACATTTTCCTCAATTACGTTGCTCAAGTTTGGGGTTTCACACCCACATGTTGATGTAATTTATCTTCACTCTGTTGTGTTTCTTTATGAAGGATGATGAATGAAACCAAGGTGTTTTTACATCACCACATTTTCTTCAAGGTCAGAAGAAGGTGAACTGCTTTGGGAGGAATTCTGGGTGTCACGTCCCCCTAGAACTGCCTCCCCAAGGAAAATAAATATGCCTGTTTAACTATCTACATTATATTCATCCTAAAAGAGAGGAATGCCTTATGAGTGAACTAGCATTCCTTCATTGAAGTTTGACCAAATTAAGTTGTGCACAGATGAACAACATGATGAATTAAAATCACATGAGAGCTAGTCTGGAGTCAAAAGTTCACAAAATGTTTGTATTTCAGACAGGCAGAGAAAGATCTTCATCACTGAAGCATGCAAGTATGTACATATTCCAGCAAGTACAGTATTACAGGGTCTGTTTCTGTTTCTACAAATGTTTCTCAGTGTTATTTTCAGTTGTTGAACCAAGTTCATACAAAAAATATGTCCTAGAAATTGATTGAAATTTTTAATGTTACATGGGTTGTTTTTCCAATATATCTTCTGGAAGATATGCCATTTTTTTAACTTGAGTGCAAAAAGGTAATTTTTCAAAAGTATATTTTTTGTGTGTGTTTATGCAGTTGCACTGTTCCATGAACTCACCCTGATTATTCCAAATAAATGTGTTTCTTTTTTTAAGAGACTTTTTCTTAAACTATACATTGCAGAAGAAATGTTATGCCAATTAATTTTTGTATTTTTCCATTAACATGCAGCTCAAATCGCAGAAGTTATATTAGAAGTCAGAAGTCATAACCATATAAATTTGTTGTCATGTTTAGATTACATTGTCATGACTCTTTTTGTAATTGTCACAAACTTTCATTATCTATACATCTATCATGTAGCATATTCTGTTGTCAGTACCAGGTAAACATTGATCATTCTACTCTTAAAAATAAAGGTACAAAAGCTGTGAATGTGTGAAAACCTTTCCCATTACACATTTTTACTTAAAGGTTTTTAAAGGGGGATTGGCATTTAAACTTCATCAAACATGAGGCAAATTAAAATGCTGTAGTAGAGCAGCTTTAAGTTTCATTATTTCATTACTGATCTCAGTGTTGATTTAGTTCAGTGGTGTAAGAAATAATGATGAGGATGTTAAAGATCTGGGCGACGCGGTGGCGCAGTGGGTAGCACGTTCGCCTCACAGCAAGAAGGTCGCTGGTTCGAGCCTCGGCTGGGTCAGTTGGCATTTCTGTGTGGAGTTTGCATGTTCTCCCCGTGTTCGCGTGGGTTTCCTCCGGGTGCTCCGGTTTCCCCCACAAGTCCAAAAACATGCGGTATAGGTGAATTGGGTAAGCTAAAATTGTCCGTAGTGTATGTGTGTGAATGAGTGTGTATGGATGTTTCCCAGAGATGGGTTGCGGCTGGAAGGGCATCCGCTGCGTAAAACATATGCTGGATAAGTTGGCGGTTCATCCCGCTGTGGCGACCCCAGATTAATAAAGGGAAGCCGAAAAGAAAATGAATGAATGAATGAATGTTAAAGATCTTAAGGAAGAAGATTCTTCAGCATAACAGTCTCAAAGTACATGGTAGTACCTTGGGTTGAGTAGAGGTGAAATGAACCATGAACATTATAAACTAAACAGTTTTAGTTTCCTATACTTTAAAATAAATGAAGTTGCTCCTGCTGTCACAGCTCTATGCATGTTAATGAAGTTTCAGCACCCCGTTGTCTGAGATGGTTCTCGGTACCTCACATCCATTCCCATGTTACAGTTGATTAGCATTTGCTCAGGATGTGATCATCCCAAATGGTGCAAAGCCAACACAACTGTTGACTTTCATCGTGTCTATAATAATTTAGCCATTTTGGGAAATGAGCATCAACAGACAACTGTTGCAGAGTGGAATCTGGGTCAGGTCAAAGTATGGTGTTGTGTATAAAGTGTTTAACTCATAAAGTAAATAAAAATGTTAAGCTTTAATGAAGCTCTAAAGAAGAAAGCCGTGTCGTCATTTTGTTCACCCAAAAATGTATATTCTGTCATAATTTACTCACCCTTGACTTGTTCAAAACCTATTTAAGTTTATTTCTTATGTTGAACATCCATTGACTTCCACAGTATTGTTCCCCTATTATGCAAGTCGATGGGTGGAAAGAACCGGTATCTTAGCATCTTATTTTGGGCTCAAGGGAAGAAAGAAACTCATAAAGGTTTAAAAGGACATGAGGGAGAGTAAATATGGTCATTGTCATTTTTTGGCTGAACTGTCCCTTTAAGTAAGTTAAATAAGTTTTACAGTTCCCCAAAGAACCTCTGAATCAACAGTCCCTTAAAACAATTTTAGTGGTTTAGTGTGAAGGACATTTTAAAAATCTGAATAGAAATTTCGTTCACTATAAAGATTCTTTAGTTGAATACAAAATGATAATAGGTTCTTCAAAAAATCATACATCTATTCATCTAAAAGAAGCCAGGGTAATGCAACATTGACATTAAATCAAAGGACTTCAAAATGCTAACTCGCATATAGAACCAGAGTAACTGGGTGCTTCTAAAACGTAAGAATGGGTCCTTGTCACGTTACTGGGAGGTATTGCAGACAGGACAAGGGGTAGGATCCATGTGCATTTAATGGTAAGATCTGGTGCAAAAACAGGACATCCAGGAACACAAAGTAACAAAATAACAATAAACAAAACAACAAACTATGATCAGGAATTGTGACATAAACTAAGCAAAAACAACAAGACCAAACAATACCATTCAAAAATACAACGACTGAGAATAACAAACGACTGAGCAAAGACTAGACGGGTGCAGGGTGTATAAATAGTCCAAACAATGAGTAGTGATCGGATGCAGCTGTGTGTGTGATGAGTGGAAGTGGAAACCGGGTGTGTGTGGCGGAATGATGGGAATTGTAGTTTGTGATGATTTGTAGTTCATGATGAAATGTAGTTCACCAGCGATCTCTTAAGTCCTTGATCGCTGGTGAACATGACAGGTCCTAGTAAGGTTACCTCTCTAGGCTCCTATGTTGTCAAGCTCAGTCAAAGGACTTATAAATTTGAGGCATTCTTAGTAGGCGACTTTCTTTCTTTTTTTTCCCCACTTCCTTGGCATGTTTTGAGGTGTGCACCAGTTGTTACCTTCATGTGCTTTAATCACCCCCAATCCTTTCCACACTTTCAACTGACAAAAAATATTAAGCTAAAAATTAGTTTGGCACTGAGCTCGTTCAATTTCAGTTGTTCATTCAATTTTATTGCATGTGATGCTTAAATACATATGTATGTAAAGATGTTAATATGTTGCTAGCATGCATTAATCATTGCTGGCATGTGTTAGCTTGTTTTTAGCATATTTTAAGTATAAAATGTTTAGCATAAAAATTTTATAAAATTTATATCACATTTGTGTTGATATTAAGGAAAACAACACTCTGCTTGTTATTAGCATGCTGACAATATTTTAGCACTTTGCTGTCATGTTTTTAGCATGTTTAGACACACTGATAACATGGTTTAGCATATTTTAAGTATAAAATGTTTAGCATACAAATTGTACACAGTTAATTTCACATGTGCGTTGATATCCAGGAAAACAACACTCTTAGCTTGTTATTCGCATGTTGACAATGTTTTAGCACTTTGCTGTCATGTTTTAGCCTGTTTCAAGAGTTCACACTTAGCTGATGATTGATTATAAAGCAAGTTTGGCATGCTGTCCCGGGAGAGAGCCCTGAGCTCATAAGATCCTCGAGCCCAGGGCTCCCTCCCGTTGCAGGGCGAGAGGGGAGTTTGAGCTCAGGTAGATCTCGAGAACTCCCCTGCTGTTGTGGCTAATGAAAAGATAGGAATTGCTATGAAAAGGTAACATAACTAGGAGCACGTCTATGGTGCCGATTGGATTAATCAATTAACTTACGTTGCGTGTTTTTGGACGGTGGGAGGAAACCGGGGGACCCGGGGGAAACCCACGTGATCACAGGGAGAACGCGCAAACTCCGCACAGAAACGCCGCCTGGCTTGGTAAGGACTAGAACCAGTGACGTTCTTGCTGTGAGGCAACAGTGCTAACCACTGAGCCACCGTGCCACCCATCTAGGAAAGGGGTTGGAGTGGGGATTCTTCAAGACGAAGATGGCTGTGCTATGGAACTTGGGGTATTTATGGTGTCTTAGGAATCATCTGATTGGTGAATCATGAATGGCTAATGCAGGACCAGCTGTGTTCAATCATAAGCACGTGATCCTCTCGAAATTAGTTCATAAATAAACTTCACTTAGACACACTGATAACATGTTTTATCATATTTTAAGTATAATGTTTAGCATACAAATTGTACAGTGATATTCAGGAAAGCAAAACTTTGAGCTTGTTATTAGCATGGTGACAATGTTTTAGCACTTTGCTGTCATGATTTAGCATATTTAGACACACTGACAACACAGTTTAGCATATTTTAAGTATAAAATGTTTAATATCACATTTGTGTTGATATTCAGGAAAACAACACTCTGCTTGTTATTAGCATGCTGACAATGTTTTAGCACTTTGCTGTCATGTTTTAGCTTGTTTAGACACACTGATAATAACAAATTTTAGCATAGAAAATGTATAAAATTAATACCACATTTGCGTTGATTTTCGGGGAAAAACAATACTCTTAGCTTGTTATTAGCATGCTGACAATATTTTAGCACGTTGCTGTCATGTTTTTAGCATGTTTAGACACACTGATAACATGGTTTAGCATTTTTTAAGTATAAAATGTTTAGCATAAAAATTGTATAAATTTAAAATCACATTTGTGTTGATATTCAGGAAAACAACACTCTTCGCTGGTTAGCATGCTGACAATGTTTTAGCACTTTGCTGTCATGTTTTAGCATGTTCAGACAAACTGACAACACAGTTTATCATGTTTTAAGTATAAAATGTTTAGCATAGAAACTGTATAATTAATATCACATTGTGTTGATATTCAGGAAAACAACACTCTGCTTGTTATTAGCATGCTGACAATGTTTTAGCACATTGCCGTCATGTTTTAGCATGTTTAGATACACTGATAACACGGTTTATCATTTTTTAAGTATAAAATATTTAGCATACAAATTGTACAGTGATATTCAGGAAAGCAAAACTTTTAGCTTGTTATTAGAATGGTGACAATGTTTAGCCCTTTGCTGTCAAGTTTTAGCATGTTTAGACACACTGACAACACAATTTATTCATTCATTCATTTTCTTTTCGGCTTAGTCCCTTTATTAATCTGGGGTCGCCACAGCGGAATGAACCGCCAACTTATCCAGCATATGTTTTACGCAGCGGATGCCCTTCCAGCTGCAACCCATCACTGGGAAACACCCATACACACTCATTCACACACATTCACTACGGTCAATTTTAGCTTACCCAATTCACCTATACCACATGTTTTTGGACTTGTGGGGGAAACCGGAGCACCCGGAGGAAACCCACGCGAACACGGGGAGAACATGCAAACTCCACACAGAAACGCCAACTGACCCAGCCGAGGCTCGAACCAGCGACCTTCTTGCTGTGAGGTGAACGTGCTACCCACTGCGCCACCGTGACGCCCCACAACACAGTTTAGCATATTTTAATTATAAAATGTTTAGCATAAAAACTGTATAACATTAATATCACATTTGTGTTGATATTCAGGAAAAAACACTCTGCTTGTTATTAGCATGCTGACAATGTTTTAGCACTTTGCTGTCGTGTTTTAGCATGTTTAGACACACTGATAATAACAAATTTTAGCATAGAAACTGTATAAAATTAATATCACATTTGTGTTGATATTCAGGAAAAAACACTCTGCTTGTTATTAGCATGCTGTCATGTTTAAGCTTGTTTAAACACACCGATAACATGGTTTAGCATAAGTATAAAATGTTTAGCATACAAATTGTTTAAAATTAACATCACATTTGTGTTGATATTCAAGAAACCAAAACTCTTGCTTGTGTGATACTTAGCCTAACTACTTTATATCTTATAAAAATATAGCTTCATTTATAGGGTCATCATAACCTCTATAATAGTCATTATAACTGTATTCTAGGTTTCTGGATCTCTCAAGACATGCATTGTTTGTGTATTTGCTGAGTAAGTGATATATTTTATAATGTCAGCTCACACATCATTAAATCAAAAATCATGAAAATATCATAGATGATGAATGTCACGCACTCCTAAAAGTACACCTTTATTTTTAAGAGCGAGTGAGACTGCCAGCACAGAACATTTGTTTTCATGTTCCCCTTCCACAAGTGCACTCCCAAACCTGCACGCCCATTTGCCAATATTTAGCATTTTAATCCAGCTGTGATTTACTCCTGACTCTTTACAGATGCCATGGTGCAGTGCTTCAATGAGCTGGTATGGAGTTTTCAGGGAAATGTCAAGCGCTCCAGGAATCCTTC
This sequence comes from Danio jaintianensis, assembly GCA_903798115.1. Classification (NCBI taxonomy): domain Eukaryota; kingdom Metazoa; phylum Chordata; class Actinopteri; order Cypriniformes; family Danionidae; genus Danio; species Danio jaintianensis. Next base: position 2,851,256 of record CAIGQV010018081.1, on the reverse strand, counting down.
TCCTCCCTCAGCAATAGGAATACGTCAGCATATGGAAAAGGACAATTATTTTGCAGCAAGGACTTGGACTGAGAGAAAAGCAATCTAAAAGACAATCCATCTGGTTGTGTGTGCAATCTTGGAGGGGGGACGTGAGAGGAGCAAGTAAAAACAGGAAGCAGTGACTGCAGTAATGGAAAAGTCTGTGTTTTTGCTGTACTTTGAGCCAACGCTGATGTTAATAAGCCACTGTACGATCTGCACGCTTATGCGCAGAGTGGACACTGTGCTTTTAAAAGCATCGAAGGAATGCCGAGCGGGTTCAGAGCCCAGTCCTGCCTACTTTAGGGCCCCTCGCACGTAACAGGAGTCTAAGATATAAAAACATCATCCTTTGATTTTAAACTTTGGGAGGAGAGTTAGAGAAAGTGTAAATATAAGCTGGCCATCCGCTCATGCACACAAGCCTGATAAACGTCATGGGGATCAAATAGAGAGTCAGGAAGGAGCAGCAGTATTTGTGTTGGAGTCAACTAAACTGTAAATTAATATTCAGCAATTAACCTTTAAATACATGTTTTTGTTATTTCATTTTAAATTTTGAATTGGTATTTTAGCTGTGCTACACACTACATGAAAGGGAATTTAAAAAAAATTCATAATAGGGGCACTTTTTAAGTTGGCACGAAAAGTGTCCTTTTTTCCTAACTGTGATGTATATCTGAGTGAAGTGGCTTCTGATATGAGGGAAAAAAAGTGGGATGGGGCTTGATTCCATTCATTTGATCGAACTGATTGGATTGTTGGATGTTGGGCATTACTAAGAACATTAAAGTACATTTGAATGCCAATTTGCACCCAATTGTGGACGATTACTGTCCACTGGCACATATATAATCTTTTATTGAAGAACACAACATTGATGAGAACAAGGAGTCACCCTATATTTATTCAAACCACTGCCTCCCACAAACCAAGAGATGGGGAGACAGCAAGAAGTCATTTTGAGAAAGATTATTATGGCATGTTACATTTATAAAATGTAAAAAGTGCACACATAAACAATTTTTAACAATCACTACAATATTTCAAATAAAAAAACAGAACTTTAAATGTTGATTTTATTAGCGACTTTAATATCACAACACTTTATAGGAGACATTCTTGCTGTTACGTTCTTTTTACTCCAAAACAAAGAACAATAAATATACCTGCAAGCTTATATAACCTATGGAAAAAAGTAACATTTCCCATCAATAATGAACATTTTCTGGATTGTGCAAACATGGACCAACGGAGTGATTGAAACTGCAAAAAAGTCCCAGAGCTGTTGCACATATTTTTTTATGCAACCACATTGGATGCATTTTATGCATGCTCTACAATAAAAACTGCATTCACACCCTATGGGAAATAAAACAGATGGTGCTGGACTGGGACTAAAAAAGGAGGTGGAAGTCTGCAGGGGTTAGAGTTTAATATATGCCAAAAGCAAGTGACCCCCTGTGATCTCCCACTTCCTGGCCAGATCTGACCCCATCATCACCTTACATGCTTTCTCTATATTAGAGCACATACCACAACTCTACGGCTGAACAAGGCCAGCATTATGTGGCTTTTGTAAACAGGAAGGCATGCATGTATCGGGTGTAGTCTTGTTATTGGTGGAAACTTGTTCTAATTCAGAAGGGGGATTCTACAAATCATAAACTATGCCACAGAAAATAACAATAAATTAATGAACGAGGGAAAGGGTGATGGAGTAAGAGAAAGATTGAGAAGCCATCCATGTGCATACATTGAGGACTGGTGTGTGGATTTACACATAGCTCAAAGCAATGCTAAACGCATTAAGCACTCAGTGACGGTTCCTCTGAAAGGAGGGAGGTATGAATGAAAGGCAAAGGGGAAGCTTTTAATGGGCCCTATCTGCAATTTCTGTGGGAGGGGATGAATATCAGTATCCAGAACGTCAAACACATGTGGAAACCCTGGAAAACATTTGATTGAGGAGTCTTTAGAGATGTTAGGGCCTATGAGTCCAACTGAAGGCATATTTCAGTTTAGGCTTGGTGATTATGAAAGCCTGGAGTAAGAATGCGCCATACATGCTCAAGAAAGAGTTTGGATTGTAGTACATGTGAATAAAGGTTACATTTTCATTTGTTTTGAATGTAGTGTGGCTGAATAAGGCAATTAAACAGGAGCAAGCAATATAAATAAAGTTGGGGCAGTTCACACAGTACAATGTTGCACTGCTTTTCAATGAAATAACTATATAGACAGACATGTTTCCTTGTTTTTTTCCTCGATTATGTCTTCAGATTGACTCGTGAATGTGACCGTAGACCACAAACTCAATCATAAGTGTCCATTTTTGGAAATTGAGATTTACATATTATCTGAAAGTTGATTAAATAAGATTTTCATTAATGATTAATTTGTTAGCAAAGGATTTAAAAATCTAAACACTAAGAACACTGCATTAAAATTAAGTTCTTAACTCATATATTATTATTATATATTATTTTTAATGACCCCCCTTTGAAGCTGCTTTGTATCTCAAACTTATCCGTTCCACTGTGCTTTTTTTATATGTAAACTTAGTTGGATGTGTTTGATTGTTGTGTTTTGCAGATTTGCACGACACTTGACAATATGTAAAAAAAGATGTTTAAAAAATGCATTTGATCAACACTTTTCATCAAATTACACAGGCTTCCAATTGCTGCTTGCATCAAATTATATATATATATACAGGTGTGGAACAATTAATCTGAAACGCCTGGTTTTAGACCACAACAATTCCTTTTGTGGCCAATACAGCATCATTTCATCTTGGGAATGACAGGTACAAGTCCTGCACAGTGACCAGAAGGATTTTGTGCCATTCTTCTTGCAGAATAGTGGTCAGGTCACTACGTGATGCTGGTGGAGGAAAACCTTTCCTGACTTGCTCCTCCAAAACACCCCAAAGTGGCTTAATAATATTTGGATCTGGTGACTGTGCAGGCCATGGGAGATGTTCAACTTCACTTTCATGTTCATCAAACCACTCTGTCACCAGTCTTGCTGTGTGCATTATTGTGTTATCATCCTGATACATGGCACTGCCTTCAGGATACAATGTTCGAACCATTAAATGGTTCGGTAGACCTTGGGGGTGACATCTAGGACAAGTATTGGGCCTAGGGAATGCCATGATATTACAGCCCAAACCTTAACTCTGGGCATGCAACAGTCTGGGTGGTGTGCTTCTTTGGGCCTTCTCCACACCATAACTCTCCCGAATGTGGGAAAGACAGTGAAGGTGGTCTCATCAGAGAACAATACATGTTTTACATTGTCCACAGCCCAAGATTTTCACTGCTGGTACCATTGAAACCGATGTTTGGCATTGGCACAAGTGACCAAAGGTTTGGCTATAGTAGGTTAATATATTAGTATATTAAGTATATTAAGTATTTAATGTATATTGACCCTGTGGCGCTCCCGATGAACAGTTTTGATGAACACTTACTTTAACTGACGCAAGTTGTGGGGTCTTTAGTGACCTTTTGGATGAGTTGTCGCTGCACAAATGTTGTAATTTTGGTCTTTGATTGTGGTCTTTTCTGGGAAGATTCTACAGTTTTCCATGTTTTTACCAATTGTAGATAATGTCTCTCACTGTGATTTGCTGCAGTCCTAATGCTTTATAAATGGCTTTATAACCTTCTCCTGACTGGTAGATCTCAATTATTTTTCTTCTCATTTGTCTTTGAATGTCTTTGGACCTTGGCATGATGTCTATCTTTTGAGGATATTTTGGTCTATTTCACTTTGTCAGGCAGGTTCTATTTAAGTGATTTCTTGATTGCAAAGGTGCGCCAGTAATCAGGCATGGATATGTGGCCACTCCGGCATGGCACATCTTTACATTACTTTATATATGCCACAACCAGCCATTTGATGGCAAAATTTGTTGTGTTGGTTGCTGTTCTTCTGCTTGACCTTCATGAAAACAAGATACAAATCAACTGCACATAAAAGAAGGCGTCATTCAAGTTCTTTCTTTGATTTTTTAGTATATTAAGTATATTAGGACATTTTTGGTGCCATCCTAAAGATACAACATTACATTCACTTACGTTTACCTTTTCTGCTTCCCGCTGGTGGAATGACATGCCAAGTTTAACCCAAGTATTTTCAGGAAACAGCTAAAGATGGATTTTGCTTTCTTTTCGCAGCTACAACTATTTGAAAATCAAATCTAAACATAACAGTAGCCTTATAACTCCAGTATATATAGAAAATACTGCATACTATTTTTCAAATTATTCAACAGCTTGTTGTCTGTTATTCTGTATGTATTTGTAAATTCTATACTGCTGTATTCTTCAAAACCAATGTCTCATGCAATGCATTAGACCAACTGGGACCAGCCATACTACTTACTACTGTATATATCACCAAATTATGCTTTGTCCACAAGGCTGTTATTAAAGTACATTAAATATCTTTTCATTGTACACTTGAAGTCCCGAGTCCCTCTAAAGTGGCGAATTCTCCTCGAGCGAGTGCAGAAGTAGGATTTAGGAGTGACTCCAGTGGGCTGTGATTTATGCAGGAAACTGCTTATTGCAACAGACAGACACTCTGGAGGAAAGAGAGAAAGAATTACAATGTGCACATAAAAAAGAATCTCAACCGCAATCATCCATACAAACCGTGGACATAAAACACAGTTACAAGCGGGGCGATCCGAGCGCCTTGTCCTTTTCACTCTGATCCATGGTGATGTTAAAACCCTTAAACGGCACGTCAAACATTCGTCCCAAGCAAACTGTGCCTCGTCTGTGTGTGTGGTCCCAAGGGCCCGGGGTCAGAGGTCACTGCCAAACTGCCGTATGTTTACATTTTTCAATCCTTCTCAGACCACAAGCTGGAGCCGTCCATCGCCATGTACTCAAGAGCGGCTGCGCTCTCAGCGAAAACTTCTGGAAAACACTTGATGGAAAAAGCAGTTCTGCTGTTAAATGAGTTTTGAGCACAGCTAGTGCAGTCGAGTATTCTTTCCATTTGGGTTTTATTATCATTTATTTTAATACACTTTCCGAAGGGCTGTAAAATTCAAAGCCTGGATAGATTGCAAACAAATTAAGCACAAGAACTGGTTTCCCTGCTCAGAATCTGAATTTAACCTTTGAATATTCAACTCGGTATTTTTAACCATGAACATGTATAAGCACATTAGAAGTCCAGAAGGTTCAGTTGATCTCCACTTTACGGTCCATCTGCAGATAATCAGCAGTGAACTGTACTTTGGCTAAGGAGTGGAACAGAGAATCAAACTCTAGGGTTCAGACTTATGTTTTATTTTCTTGATTTATGCTATAACATATTGAAGCTGGACTAAACCCAATTTTTCCTTAACTTTCTAACCTTTTTTTATACACAGACAGTCCCCCCCAAAACATATAGTTAAAAAAATTGTATCAAGGATGCATTGAGCATAAAGACATTTGTTTTTTTTTGCTTTTTTCTGTTGAACTCTCTATTTAAAAATGAATACTTAAAATGATAATGATTTTCAATATATATATATATGTTTCTGTTAAGGGCTGCACGGTGGCACAGTGGGTAGCACGTTCGCCTCACAGCAAGAAGGTCGCTGCTTCGAGCCTCGGCTGAGTCAGTTGGTGTTTCTGTGTGGAGTTTGCATGTTCTCCCCGTGTTTGCGTGGGTTTCCTCCGGGTGCTCCGGTTTCCCCCACAAGTCCAAAGACATGCGGTACAGGTGAATTTGGTAAGCTAAATTGTCCGTAGTGAATGAAGGAATGTAAAGTTTCTGTTAATTTTACCTGCACTATATTAATATTATTTTAATTTTATTGCTTTAACAACGTATGATGAAAAAGACAGCCACACTGACCAGGAGAATCCCAGAACACTTCTAGAATAATTGGTCATCATTGTCTTCCATAGCATTTTTTTCATTACTATATAAGTCAATGGTGACCAACTTTTTGGAAGTCAACATTTTTCAAAATATCTCCTTTTGTGGTCCATAGCTATGTTTTCATCCACTTATTTAAAAAAAAGCTTAATGGAAACATAAAGAAGTGCATACATTTTGAAAATGCGCGTTAAAAAAATATATATGCGCACAACTGAGAAGTATAAACTTTTTATCCAAAAAGAAATGTGCCTAAATTAGGATGGAAAAACATTTACAAAGTAAATTCCAGCATGCACAAAGGTCATGTCATTTCATTTTAACAGATCATGTAATAACAAAACAAAATCTAAACCATTCTAAAATCCCAAAGCCAAAGTCTGTCATCAAACTGGTTCAGTATTATTACCTCCAGTCTCACGCCTCCAAAAGTCACCGCGTGTTCATTGCATTTCGTCTTCATCTTCTGAGGCACAAGTCATTTAGTATATAAGAAAAAAAACAGCCCAGAGTGGCTTTTGATAAACTTAAGAAGTTTTCTTTTTTATATTTGGTGCCAGCTTATCAGGAAGTGATGATTTTATTCTCTTTGACACATTGGATAAAAACGGTGCTTTATTCGCAAAAGTTTTATGGAATATTCTAGTTTTGCACATAAGTCTAATTTGAATCTTTGGATGGAAACAAAGCATATATGAGGACAGAATTTCCATTTCAAAAGTCTACTTCTTTAAACAGAACAATGTTTTAACTGAGCCACAAAATCACTTATTAAGAAGTTTTATGGAAATTAACCTATACGTGCTGCACTTACAATCAATATATAAAGCTGTGTAACAAAATAAAAATATCTAACAGTTCCCTACAATCCTCCTCCTTGTCCCAACGCTTTTATTGTTTGTATGGGAAAGCTTCAGAAATCTGTTGCTCCCTGAATGCAGTCATTATTTGCTGGAGATGATGGACTGAAAGGACATGTTGTCTACTCACTGTCACACTAAGCGTCTATGGTGTTACCCATCTATGATCATGACAGAAGGGTGGACCACAGCTGCAGCCCACGGGCGAATTTCCCGCCACTCTCAGCCATTTCCCACCCTTTCAAGCACTTGAGACATGAATCCCAAGTAAAACGAGCTTGCAAAAGACAAAGGAAAACCCCTGCATGTGGGGAGGGGGGGAGGGAAGCAAGGGAGGAGTCATACTGGAATCTAAAGAAGGCTAAAATGTGTCTGTCTGTGGAGAGACTGAAGGCGACGAAGGAAAAAGAAAAGTCGATCCACTCCCACTTTGAGCCCTTCCCCCTTTCTATCTCTCGCCCGCTCAAATCTCGGCGCTAGCAGGTTGTCTAATGGTTTCCAGATTTCTTCATGCGGGTTTTGTTCCTGGGAGCCTCGATTGAGTCTGTCATGAGATTGAAGCAAACCGCGCTTCTGGCAGCGCATGTTAATGATGAATTATATTCTGACAGAAAGCGACCTCTTCTGGACATACAGCAGAACATCAGGAAGATGTGACGCAGGAACAGCACAAGGGCTAATTAGAATAGTATGGGGGGGGGGACTGTTTTCAAGTCTTTTTTTATTTGGTTTGCATTCTTTCATTCATTCATTCATTCATTTTCTTTTCGGCTTAGTCCCTTTATTAATCTGGGGTCGCCACAGCGGGATGAACCGCCAACTTATCCAGCATATGTTTTTTTACGCAGCGGATGCCCTTCCAGCCGCAACCCAACACTGGGAAACATTTACACACACTCATTCACACACATACACTACGGACAATTTTAGCCTACCCAATTCACCTATACCGCATGTCTTTGGACTTGTGGGGGAGCACCCGGAGGAAACCCACGCGAACACGGGGAGAACATGCAAACTCCACACAGAAATGCCAACTGACCCAGCCGAGGCTCGAAGCAGCGACCTTCTTGCTGTGAGGCGAACGTGCTACGCACTGCGCCACCGCATCGCCGGATTCTTTCATACATAAACAAAAATGCATGGCTTCAATTCCTACTTTTCCAAATTTTCTGATTGAGGTTGACTCAAATCTCTCAAGTGAAACAACAAAAATGTGTCAAAAGTTTGGTAGCTACTGTATAAATAACTACTATCTATTGACTCTATCTATTGATTGGATTTAGATAGCTTTCCTGTAATGCTCTTAATTACTTAATTTCTTTTCATACACTTCTGTACTATTGTAATTTACTTTCCCCTTCCTTTGTTTTCTTATTTTTCTCTCTGTGAGAATGCAGTTAATATAACTTGTATTTTCCTTCTTTTATACTCATCTTTCATTCATGAACAAATAGTATGGGGGACGACATCATACAAATGTTGTATTTCAAATAAAGTACGATACATTTATTTAAAGATTTCACACAGAATATACTAACTTGTTACTCTCTAAATTTGCTAATATTGAGAAAGAATGTTGCTTTTGCAAAAACAGTGAGGAATCCTTATTAGTTATATATATATATTAGTTTGTTGGTCATTTTGGAAAGTTTGTTTTTCCACTTATGATGCTGAAATTAATATGTCGATAGCACTAAATGCACAATAAATTATTTGTTATTTCGAAAATGATGATTAAAAAATTAACAACTTTGACGGTTTTAGAATTTTAAATGGTAAATTCTTTATCCGGCTGCACAGTGGCGCAGTGGGTAGCACGTTCGCCTCACAGCAAGAAGGTCGCTGGTTCGAGCCTCGGCTGGGTCAGTTGGCGTTTCTGTGTGGAGTTTGCATGTTCTCCCCGTGTTCGCTCCGGTTTCCCCCACGGTCCAAAGACATGTGGTATATTTTTTAAATATATTTATTATCTGTTTTTTGTCCTGTCTCTGTAATTCTGTTGCACTGTAGAAGCTCTGTCACGAAAACAAATTCCTCGTATGTGTGAACATACCTGGCAATAAAGCTCTTTCTGATTCTGATTCTGATTCTGATTATAGGTGAATTGGGTAGGCTAAATTGTCCATAGTGTATGTGTGTGAATGAGTGTGTCTGGATGTTTCCCAGTGATGGGTTGCTGCTGGAAGGGCATCCGCTGCGTAAAACATATGCTGGATAAGTTGGCGGTTCATTCTGCTGTGGCGACCCCAGATTAATAAAGGGACTAAGCCGAAAATGTATGAATGAATGAATTCTTTATCCATAATTGCAGACTTCCAAAATCTCCCCCCTTATATAAGGTTTTTGTTAATGAGCATATTTTTTTAATGAAGTCTCTTAAAGCTGTGAAAAATTTAAAAGCTATCTAATCTATTGCTATTATGAATCTGGTTTTGGTGTCTTGTGAATGTCTTCCATTTTGTTTTGTTTTGTTTAGTTCTTTTTTTTTTTTTCAGTTGATGGACTTGTTGATTACAAGCCTGCTTTTTTTCTGTAATTAAAATAAACAAACAAACAAATAAACAAATACATAAATAAATAGTATTGGGAAATGTGAAATATACCAACATGTAATTTATTTTTATTAGAAATGGAAGTCTTGAAAAAAGTCTCCAGTGCAAATTAATTAAAATTATTATTTAAAATAATAATAGTAATAATAATAATAATTATTATTATTATTATCATCTCATCTTTTTTCCAGTCTATTTTCGTTTTTTGCTGTGTATTTTTTTCCTGTGTAAAATTCTAAAACCAATAAAAAAATCTACATTTGTAAATATTTCTTATTTTATGTAAATATTTCTTATTTAGTTAATATTTAATTTTTACTACTTTTCACTAATAAAAAAAGTTTGGGATATTATTTTATTTTTGTATTATTATTATTATTATTATCATTATTTAAGATTATTTAAAATTGTAATATATTGACCTTATTGACCTTAGAAGTAGCTCTTTTCTGTGATTGTTTTGGGACTTCTGACTGCCTATGGGGGAAATTATACATATGCAGTAGTTGGCAAAACTGATTGTTAATTAGCCAGCTGTAGAATACATTCAATACAGTAATCCAATAGAATTCCACTATTGATAAACTTTTGTAAATAAGAAGGTCACTACAACTAAGTAACAATTAAGCTATAGCTATATGACACAAATCCTGTTGAAGACACATTATTAAACTGGCAGTATTTTGGAATGTAGTCACTAGCTTATAGCTATTATACTTAATACGTTTTCATTTTCAAACATTTCAATTAAAATGTTAACGCCTGAACTTCCTATTTGTTTTGAACTTTCCATCTGCTTTAAATTAAATTGACGAAAGTGACTTTAACAAATAAAGTATATTAAATCTCAATGAAGTGTCTACTTTAACATTTCAAATAAAATTTGTAAAAAACTAAATATGTCAAAATATGGGTGAATGAATTCAGCATAACAGATAATAGGCCTAAAAAAATGAACAGCATGCCTTTTCTGATCTGCACTTATGAAAAATACAAAAATGGATACAAAATGTAAAATTATTAAAAACTTGCCAACAAATGGATAAAAATTGTGCACAGTGGTACTAAAAGTTTAATTTTATGTCATAAAATGATTTTTGTTGAGCATATGTATAAATTGGCTACTTACACAATTATATTTTAGTAGGTGTCTTCTCTAAAAACCATGGTAAAAAAATACTAAATGTTAAAATTTAAATTGTAATATGAAACAGGACACATTCTGATAAAATACTGTAAACTTTCACTTTTATCATTGTGATGCTTGAAAACCTGACAGAGTTAATGTCATTTGGAGATTCTAAAAAAAATATGAGCAGGGGCAGCACGGTGGCGCAGTGGGTAGCACAATCGCCTCACAGCAAGAAGGTTGCTGGTTCGAGCCCCAGATGGGTCAGTTGGCATTTCTGTGTGGAGTTTGCATGTTCGCGTGGGTTTCCTCCGGGTGCTCCGGTTTCCCCCACAGTCCAAAGACATGCGCTATAGATGAATTGAATAAGCTAAATTGGCCGTAGTGTATGTGAGTGTGTGCAAGAGTGTTGTGAGTGTTTTCCAGTGTTGGGTTGCGGCTGGAAGGGCATCCACTGCGTAAAACATGTGCTGGATAAGTTGGCGGTTCATTCCGCTGTGGCGACCCCTAAATAATAAAGAGACTAAGCTGAAAAGAAAAGCAGTTCGATATGGCTGTATATCAGCACTGGTGGGAGGCGTGCATTGGCTGTGTGCCTTAGTGTCCCACAGACGATACAGCCATATCGCAATGCTATGAGTGTGATATTGCGTTTATGAAATGCCATCAGTCTAGAGATATTCCCCAGTACTTCTCTGTTGCAATAGGGATTTCAAAATAATTAACCCTAAAAAAGCCAAAGCAAAGCAAACACTACCAGAAACTCTACCAGACTATAAAAACAGCACTACAACATACAAAAGAGAGGGATCGACTTAGAAAGTCACTCACCAGTTCTATAATGATTTGTTCAAGTTTCGTTTTAAATTTACGCTTAGAAAAACATTTTGATCCCCCGGCTTATTATGTTGTCTCTGTCGCCATCTGGTGGTGTAACAATGTAACGTCAATTTCTTTGCTCAAGTCGTGCAAAATTACTATAAAATTTGTACTACAAAATCTTTTTTTTTTTTTATTAAATATTACCGCAATTTATATGAAATGAATTTATTCATTAATAACATTTAACAAACAACATTATAAATACAAGTAAATCAGTCAAAAGAATAACAACCAAGTTGTCAGTCAGCATTAAGCTAAACTTAACATTGCAGTCAAATCTATTTGCTCAGGAGTAAATAACAGATGACTGTGACCAAAATATTGCCTTTATATATAGCCTAAATAAATAACATTTTACAGTAGACTAAAATAAAGACACTCGCCATACTTTTGAATTAGTAGCCGTCAGAGAGCTCACGACGGGCAATATGACAGGCTGACGACACGCTGAAAGTCCTGAATTTAGGAAAACATATTTTCAAGTAGGCACTATCAATAAACTGCGTAGTTGCAATCTAAACAACTACATTCTCGACTAAAAAGCCTCAAAAGTCCATTATGTTGTGTAGAGAGTTGTTTAGCCTTCTTGACGTCGCTGGTGTGGGCGAAGTAATACACAAGGGTGAAGAAGCTGTCCGAGTACTTTAATATCTCACAGCTATCAGCCAATCCGAGAACCAGACAGAACTGTTGTATACATACATACATACATACACACACACACACACACACACACACACACACACACACACACATAGGATA